>JAIOJX010000031.1:24157542-24348406 GCA_022376925.1 Tragulus kanchil
TGATTCCAGAATGCCGATTTCCCAGTTCTGCTGGCAGAGCGTCTCCCCGTCCTCTTCCTGGCTTTGAGCCTCTGAACCTGGCCCAGGGAGTGGAGGTCAGGAGTGACCCTTATTTTGTCTGTAAAGGAGTGGTTAACTCTTGGCTTTTCTCTGAACAGAGGCCCCACCCGTGCCCTTCCTGTATGCCCAGCGGTATGTGAGCGGCTACGGGCTGCAGAGCGGGGAGCTGAGCACGCTGCTGCATAACACGCACCCGTACCGGGCCTTCCCTGTGCTGCTGCTGGACACCGTGCCCTGGTACCTGCGGGTGTATGTGCACACGCTCACCATCACCTCCAAGGGCAAGGAGAACAAACCAAGTGAGCACTGAGTCCCTAGCGAGCCCCCACCCCGACCCCCACTCCCTCTCCCTGCAGGTCCCCCAGCACCTCAGTTCTCAGGATACTTCCAGAAGGACCTCGGCAGTCTGCACAGGTATCAGGAGTTAGGAATAGTTTGAGAAATAGAGTGACCTCACCAGTGCCATATCTGGAAGTGTTCATAAAGTCAAAATAGTTAAACCATGAAGTCCTGGTGACTCTTAATAGAACCTGATAAAGGCAGGAGTTTCATTATCTTTTTCACCTGCTTCCTCCTCCTTCCTGATGCTCTAGGCACATATTTTTATTTTCTGATGATTCATAGATGCTTACACATGGAGAAAGGACTAGCCAGAGAAACAGAGTATTGAATACAAAGAGCTGGAGTAGGTGGTTTTTGCTTCCTTGGGTGGAATATAAAGATGCAGTTTTTAAAATTTGTTTATACTTTCTGTTATTTTTCTAAGGAGGAGTTAATATGCACTGAGTGCTTTCTGTGAGATGCCAGGCATCGCACAAAGCACTTGTTTTCCATTAGAGTGCAGGGAGTCTAGGAGCACAGGAGGAAACTTCTTAGGAAGATCTTAGAGCACAACCCAAACTGCTGGACCTACAGTCTTTTCTAAACCTTTCTGTGCTTGCCCATATTTTCAAACCTGTGGTTAACAGTTTTACTTATTTTCAGCCCCACTATCTCTACATCTTCAAAATCTCTATTTCATTCTACCCGTGTATTTCGTAGTTGTTTGTTTGCTTTTATTTTTGACTGTGCTGGGTCATCATTGCTGAGCAAGGCTTTTTCTAGTTGTGGCAAGCAGTGGGGTGGGGGCGTTGGTTAACCTTGAGGTGCTTGGGCTTTTCATTGCGGTGGCTTCTCTGGGGCAGAGCACAGGCTCTAGGGCACAAGGGCTGGGTCGTTGCAGTACGCAGGCTTCAGTAGGTGTGGCTCATGGGCTCTAGGGTGCTTGGGCTCAGTAGTTCTGGCACACAGGCTTAGCTGCTCTGTGGTAAGTGGAATCTTCCCACACCAGAGATTGAACCTGTGTCTCCTACGTTGCCAGGTGGATTCTTAATCACTGGACCACCAGGGAAGCCCCTGTTTTGTTTTACCTTCGCTCTGGCAAACTTCAAGTATATACCCAAATGTAATGAACCCCCATATGCCCAGCCTTAGCAGTCTCCAGACTCATATCGTCTGTTCTTGTTGTGGATTTTTTTCTTGCAGTTTCATTGAGATACAATTAACACATAGCACATGATAAGTGCAAGATGTTTAGCTACTCATTCCATTTAGTCTGGAAGATAGAATTTTGGGACCTCACCAGTGCCATATCTGGAAGTGTTCATAAAGTCAAAATAGTTAAACCATGAAGTCCTGGTGACTCTTAATAGAACCTGATAAAGGCAGGAGTTTCATTATCTTTTTCACCTGCTTCCTCCTCCTTCCTGATGCTCTAGGCACATATTTTTATTTTCTGATGATTCATAGATGCTTACACATGGAGAAAGGACTAGCCAGAGAAACAGAGTATTGAATACAAAGAGCTGGAGTAGGTGGTTTTTGCTTCCTTGGGTGGAATATAAAGATGCAGTTTTTAAAATTTGTTTATACTTTCTGTTATTTTTCTAAGGAGGAGTTAATATGCACTGAGTGCTTTCTGTGAGATGCCAGGCATCGCACAAAGCACTTGTTTTCCATTAGAGTGCAGGGAGTCTAGGAGCACAGGAGGAAACTTCTTAGGAAGATCTTAGAGCACAACCCAAACTGCTGGACCTACAGTCTTTTCTAAACCTTTCTGTGCTTGCCCATATTTTCAAACCTGTGGTTAACAGTTTTACTTATTTTCAGCCCCACTATCTCTACATCTTCAAAATCTCTATTTCATTCTACCCGTGTATTTCGTAGTTGTTTGTTTGCTTTTATTTTTGACTGTGCTGGGTCATCATTGCTGAGCAAGGCTTTTTCTAGTTGTGGCAAGCAGTGGGGTGGGGGCGTTGGTTAACCTTGAGGTGCTTGGGCTTTTCATTGCGGTGGCTTCTCTGGGGCAGAGCACAGGCTCTAGGGCACAAGGGCTGGGTCGTTGCAGTACGCAGGCTTCAGTAGGTGTGGCTCATGGGCTCTAGGGTGCTTGGGCTCAGTAGTTCTGGCACACAGGCTTAGCTGCTCTGTGGTAAGTGGAATCTTCCCACACCAGAGATTGAACCTGTGTCTCCTACGTTGCCAGGTGGATTCTTAATCACTGGACCACCAGGGAAGCCCCTGTTTTGTTTTACCTTCGCTCTGGCAAACTTCAAGTATATACCCAAATGTAATGAACCCCCATATGCCCAGCCTTAGCAGTCTCCAGACTCATATCGTCTGTTCTTGTTGTGGATTTTTTTCTTGCAGTTTCATTGAGATACAATTAACACATAGCACATGATAAGTGCAAGATGTTTAGCCTACTCATTCCATTTGCATACATCATGAAATGATGATCATAGTAAGTTTAGTGCACATCCACCATCTCATATGGATACAAAATTAAAGAAATAGAAAAATTTTTTTTCTCTTGTGATGAGAACTCTTAGGATTTATTCTCTCAATGGCTTTTATTATATTTATCATGTTGTACATTACATCCTGATCCTCGTCTTAGAGCCAGGAGATTGTGCCTTCTGACGGCCTTCGTGCGGCTCCCCTTCCCCCAGCCCTGACCTCTGATAATGACGACTCTGGTCTCTTTTTCTATGAGTTTACTTTTGAAGTATAGTTGACCGATAGCACTATGCTAGTTCCTGGTACACAGCATAGTGATTCAGTGTTTCTGTACATTTCAAAATGATCATCATGCCAAGTCTAGTTACTATCTGTAACTAGTATATTATACAAATACGACATGGTTATTGAGTATATTTCCCATTGCACATTTCGTACCTGTGATCCATCTGTTTTGCAACTGAAGGTTTGTACCTCTTACTCTCTCTCATCTATTTCTCTCCTCTTCTTTTTTTTTTAACATTTATTTTTTATGTATTTATCTTTTGGGGGGTGGGGTGGGGAGGGAGGGGGACCGGCGGGCCACTTCCATTGGTCTTTCATTTCTCTATTTTCATCCGTCTTTTTGTTCTTTGGCTCCTGTGGGCCTCCCATCGCGGTGGCCTCTCTCGCTCCAGAGCTCCGGCTCGGTAGTTGGGCACATCGGTCCAGCTGCTCCACAGCACATGGGATCTTCCCAGGCCAGGGATCGAACCGGTGCCTCTTGCACTGCAAGGCGGTGTCCTTACCCACTGGACCACCAGGGAAGCCCGCACATAAGCTTTTAAGTTTGGTGTAACCCCATTTGTTTATTTCTGCTTTTGTTTTCCTTGCTCAAAGAGAACACAAAAAATATTGAAGCTCAGAGAGCATACTGCTTGTGTTTCCTTTAAGAAGTTTTATTATTTCAGGTTTTAACAGCCCATTTTGCAGTTTCATTGAGATACAATTAACACATAGCACATGATAAGTGCAAGATGTTTAGCCTACTCATTCCATTTGCATACATCATGAAATGATGATCATAGTAAGTTTAGTGCACATCCACCATCTCATATGGATACAAAATTAAAGAAATAGAAAATTTTTTTTCTCTTGTGATGAGAACTCTTAGGATTTATTCTCTCAATGGCTTTTATTATATTTATCATGTTGTACATTACATCCTGATCCTCGTCTTAGAGCCAGGAGATTGTGCCTTCTGACGGCCTTCGTGCGGCTCCCCTTCCCCCAGCCCTGACCTCTGATAATGACGACTCTGGTCTCTTTTTCTATGAGTTTACTTTTGAAGTATAGTTGACCGATAGCACTATGCTAGTTCCTGGTACACAGCATAGTGATTCAGTGTTTCTGTACATTTCAAAATGATCATCATGCCAAGTCTAGTTACTATCTGTAACTAGTATATTATACAAATACGACATGGTTATTGAGTATATTTCCCATTGCACATTTCGTACCTGTGATCCATCTGTTTTGCAACTGAAGGTTTGTACCTCTTACTCTCTCTCATCTATTTCTCTCCTCTTCTTTTTTTTTTAACATTTATTTTTTATGTATTTATCTTTTGGGGGGTGGGGTGGGGAGGGAGGGGGACGGGCGGGCCACTTCCATTGGTCTTTCATTTCTCTATTTTCATCCGTCTTTTTGTTCTTTGGCTCCTGTGGGCCTCCCATCGCGGTGGCCTCTCTCGCTCCAGAGCTCCGGCTCGGTAGTTGGGCACATCGGTCCAGCTGCTCCACAGCACATGGGATCTTCCCAGGCCAGGGATCGAACCGGTGCCTCTTGCACTGCAAGGCGGTGTCCTTACCCACTGGACCACCAGGGAAGCCCGCACATAAGCTTTTAAGTTTGGTGTAACCCCATTTGTTTATTTCTGCTTTTGTTTTCCTTGCTCAAAGAGAAATACACACAAAAAATATTGAAGCTCAGAGAGCATACTGCTTGTGTTTCCTTTAAGAAGTTTTATTATTTCAGGTTTTACATTTAAATCTTTAGCCCATTTTGAGATTATTTTTACATTTTTGTATTTGTTTGATATGCCCTTATGATTCTCTGTTTTTTAAATTAATAGACTTAATTTAAAAAATTATTTATTTATTCGGCTGTGCTGGATTTTAGTTGTGCGTGGGATCTTTAGTTGTGACATGTGAACTCTTAGTGGTGGCATGTGAGATCTAGTTCCCTGACCAGGGATTGAACCCAGGCCGCCTGCATTGGGAGCACAGAGTCTTAGCCACTGGACCACCAGGGAAGTCCCTAAAAGAGTTCCCAGTCTTTTTTTTTTTTTAAAGGATTTGTTGGCAAAACTGGGTCATATGTTGTATAGGATGGTCTGCATTCTGGATTGGCCTGTGCTTAACATGTTCCGCCACCCTCTGTGTATTCTTGAGTACAAGTGGTTAGATTTAGAAACTAGATTAGATTCAGGTCTCATATTTTTGGCAAGAAGCTGTCCCAGGTGGGTCTGTGGACTCCCTGTTGTATCATGGGAGGCACCGGATGTCTGGTGTTTTCATGATAGGAAGATGGATTAGGTGGAGCACGTCCTGGGATGGCTGCCCTGGAAGCACCTTTTCCCTTCTCTGCCGTTCTCCTCCCTCCCGGGGGCCTGCCCGGCTTCTGTGATCCAGATCCCTCCTTCTGGGTTCCCCGATCCCAGCCCCAAGGCCTGGACAGGTAAGAACAAGCAGCGCAGGTGGTCTGAGCTCAGGAAAGAGCTCTGGGTGCCCCTGTCTGTCCCCAGGTTACATCCACTACCAACCCGCCCAGGACCGGCTGCAGCCCCACCTTCTGGAGATGCTGATTCAGCTGCCGGCCAACTCGATCACCAAGGTCTCCATCCAGTTTGAGCGGGCGCTGCTCAAGTGGACTGAGTACACCCCGGACCCCAACCACGGCTTCTACGTCAGGTGGGCTCCCCTCACCTGCTGCCCCTGCCCTCCTGGCCTTCCTCTCCTCCAGTCATCCTGGTGGAGGAGCGTGAAGAACACGGCTCATGGATTATCTGTCTGCTTCTCTGTAGCCCATCCGTCCTCAGTGCCCTTGTGCCCAGCGTGGTGGCAGCCAGACCCGGGGACTGGGAAGAGAGTCCCCTCTTCAACAGCCTGTAAGTGTGAGTTCGGCTCCTGGTGTCCAGGTGGCACCAGCACAGAGGATCAGGTTCCTGCAGGCTGGGCTGGGGCTACAGGTTGCCTCTTCCATGGTAACAAGTAGATTGACTCTATCCTGATTCAAACCCCGGTGGTCTGTACCGTTAGTACAGTCTATGAAATGATCCTGAAGAGCTGCTAAGAGAATCAGCAAGTGAGAAGTGCAGTAGGCTTACTCATCGGTCCTCTTACAAATACGGAATTGAGCACTTATCAGATGCTGGGTCCTTCAGAGAGCACTGCACGTACAGTAGTAGACAAAATGGACTTGCCCCTTCCTGCTCAAGGGCACGGTCTAGAGGCAAACTTCCTGTCTAGAGAGTAATGGTGTCACCAGGAAGTAAACTGGTGGGTAACTCAGGAAGACTGCTTGGAGGAGATGACCTTTATGCCAAGACTGGGAGGCTAAGGAAGAGGCAGACCAGTGAAGGCAGAGTCCTTTTCCTCTCCCTTAGCACAGCGTCACTTTGATCAGATTTCTGTATTGTTGACCTTTAAAAGGCTTTGAGGCTAAGAAAGCTTTGAAAATGCTTACTGCTGAGACTGACCCAGAGAGAGGGGTTGGGATGAGGTGGGATGAGATGAGAGGGGGCAGCTGGTCCCGCCTGACTGCCCCTCTGGATCCCCAGTTTCCCAGTATCTGACAGCTCGAGCTACTTTGTCCGTCTCACACGGAGCCGCTGCTGGTGAGCCTGCCCACACCGGACTTCAGCATGCCCTACAGGACAGGTAGAACAAGCAGCGCAGGTGGTCTGAGCTCAGGAAAGAGCTCTGGGTGCCCCTGTCTGTCCCCAGGTTACATCCACTACCAACCCGCCCAGGACCGGCTGCAGCCCCACCTTCTGGAGATGCTGATTCAGCTGCCGGCCAACTCGATCACCAAGGTCTCCATCCAGTTTGAGCGGGCGCTGCTCAAGTGGACTGAGTACACCCCGGACCCCAACCACGGCTTCTACGTCAGGTGGGCTCCCCTCACCTGCTGCCCCTGCCCTCCTGGCCTTCCTCTCCTCCAGTCATCCTGGTGGAGGAGCGTGAAGAACACGGCTCATGGATTATCTGTCTGCTTCTCTGTAGCCCATCCGTCCTCAGTGCCCTTGTGCCCAGCGTGGTGGCAGCCAGACCCGGGGACTGGGAAGAGAGTCCCCTCTTCAACAGCCTGTAAGTGTGAGTTCGGCTCCTGGTGTCCAGGTGGCACCAGCACAGAGGATCAGGTTCCTGCAGGCTGGGCTGGGGCTACAGGTTGCCTCTTCCATGGTAACAAGTAGATTGATTCTATCCTGATTCAAACCCCGGTGGTCTGTACCGTTAGTACAGTCTATGAAATGATCCTGAAGAGCTGCTAAGAGAATCAGCAAGTGAGAAGTGCAGTAGGCTTACTCATCGGTCCTCTTACAACACGGAATTGAGCACTTATCAGATGCTGGGTCCTTCAGAGAGCACTGCACGTACAGTAGTAGACAAAATGGACTTGCCCCTTCCTGCTCAAGGGCACGGTCTAGAGGCAAACTTCCTGTCTAGAGAGTAATGGTGTCACCAGGAAGTAAACTGGTGGGTAACTCAGGAAGACTGCTTGGAGGAGATGACCTTTATGCCAAGACTGGGAGGCTAAGGAAGAGGCAGACCAGTGAAGGCAGAGTCCTTTTCCTCTCCCTTAGCACAGCGTCACTTTGATCAGATTTCTGTATTGTTGACCTTTAAAAGGCTTTGAGGCTAAGAAAGCTTTGAAAATGCTTACTGCTGAGACTGACCCAGAGAGAGGGGTTGGGATGAGGTGGGATGAGATGAGAGGGGGCAGCTGGTCCCGCCTGACTGCCCCCTCTGGATCCCCAGTTTCCCAGTATCTGACAGCTCGAGCTACTTTGTCCGTCTCTACACGGAGCCGCTGCTGGTGAGCCTGCCCACACCGGACTTCAGCATGCCCTACAACGTTGTCTGCCTCACGTGCACGGTGGTGGCCGTGTGCTACGGCTCCTTCTACAACCTCCTCACCCGCACCTTCCAGATCGAGGAACCCAAGAAGGGCGGCCTGGCCAAGCGTCTAGCCAACCTCATCAGGCGTGCCAGGGGTGTCCCCCTGCTCTGAGATGTGCCCTCCTCACAGCGGGGCTGCTGTTTCTCGCAGGGCGGTGTCTGATCCCCAAGGCTCCTTCTGCCACTTGCCCTCCTTGGAGGTAGCGTTTGAACCGGGCTTTCCCCTGGATGGGGCCAGGGCCTAGAACTGCGATGTTCAGGACAGCAGCCACAAGTCTGACGTGGCGTTTGAATTGAATTTAAATTGAAAGTTCATTTCATCAGCCATACTGAGCACATTTCCAGTGCTCAGTAACCAGAGGTGATGAGCGGCTGCTGTACTTGGGATCATGGGGACAAATCTTCCCATCCCTGCAGAAAGTTCTACTGGATGGTGCTGGCCGGGGTGACAGGATGTGCTGAAGATGCCGTATTGCTGGGTGGTAGGTAGTGGTCGCTGGTTGTGGAATAAAACATGTCTAATTTCTTGGTTCCTTGCCTTCCTGTGCTTGAGGCCTGGAGAGATTTGGGCCTGGGATGTGTTTGCCCGGTGCCTGAGCTGGACCTCCTGTCCCATCCCCTCCCCGCTGAAAAATAAAGCAAGCAAGCAACCAACCAAAGGGCTTGCCTCCTCCCTCCTCTGCCAGAAATGTCTTCTTGCGTCTCCTGCTCCCCTCACATCCTGTCCTGACTGGAATTCCTGAACTCCCTGGGTTTGGCCAGAAGTGTTTATGTCAACATCTCCACGACCATGAAAGGGAATCCTTTTAGGAGCGCTGAGAACAAGTCCCCTGTCCCCATGGGCAGCACTGGGGAGACACTCGAGGCACAGAGGGCTCTGGGTGGCCCTTTCCAACCAGACTGTGTTGGAGTGATGTGGGACTCTTGTGACATAGTGCAGATTGCTGGGATCCAGACCCTATGATTCAGTGAGTTTGGGTGTGGCCCAGACTTCCAGGTTTTATGTTTTTATCTGACTCCTCCTCAGGAGCTTGTGTTGTGGGTGGTCCTCAGACCACCCACCTGCTTTGAAGTCCCTGGATTAAAGCCTGCCCCTGCCCACTCTCCCAGCTGTATACCCCTGGATTCCTGTAAAACAAGTCCTCTGGCAGATGTCTGCCCTGCCCCCATCTTCGGTGCCTTCCTCTGACACACTTGGCATCAACTGTGTAAGTTACCTGTGGTCCGCCCCTCCCTCGCCCAAGTCTTGTCCTTTAATGGATTGCCCATCAAACAGAATGTCTTGCTCCACTAACCGCTTACCCCCCTCAATTGCCAGGTTTACTCTAGGGAGACTAGATGACATGTTGCTTCCTTCAGGATGTCTTCCATGACCCACTGGCACCTGTGGGTGTGATTCCCCTCCCTGGACAGCTTCATGTTCCTTATCTCCCTGGCTGTCACTGTCCTTAAACTTCCATTAGACCAGGAACTCCCTGGAGGCCCACGGCTGTCCCCCATCTGAACGCGGCTGTGCTCAGGACCAGTTTTCAGTGCTCAGTCAGCCGAGGTGACTGTATGAATGGGTGTGGGCTACTGTGGCTTGGGGCCTGGGGTCTGGAGGTAGGGATGGGTAAGGTGAGGGGCTCTCTAGAAATTGTATAAGTATGCGTGCAGGGTCTGGTGTTTCTTTTGACCTCTTTTTATGGATTGTTTATTTTTTATTAATTTTTCATCCATCTTTACTCTTCAGCCTGTGTGGGCCTCTCATTGCAGTGACCTCTCTCGCTGCAGAGCACAGGCTCTGGGCTCATGCACTCCAGAGCGCTGACTCAGAATTGGACACACCAGTCCAGCCACTGCGCGGCACCTGGGATCTTCCCAGGCCTGGGATCGAACCGGTGCCCCTTGCACTTCAAAGCAGACTCCTTACTCACTGAACCACCAGGGAAACCCCGTGCAGGGTCTTTGATACAGTAGCACTTGTCGGGTCTGTATACCCAACAGAGATGGGACTGTTCAGGTTCCCTCTGAAGGTTTTCCAAGAGCTTCTAGAGCATACAGGTGATGCGTGTGCATGTGGAGGCGAGAGGTGGTGACAGTGAGCTAGTCCAGACCCTGGAAACGCCACCACAGATCAAGATGCTTTTACTCCAGTTTAATTCGCTAAAACCTGTGTAAGTGAGAGAAGACTGCCTCCACCATCGGTGCCTTCCCTCTAGCTGTATACCCCTGGATTCCTGTAAAACAAGTCCTCTGGCAGATGTCTGCCCTGCCCCCATCTTCGGTGCCTTCCTCTGACACACTTGGCATCAACTGTGTAAGTTACCTGTGGTCCGCCCCTCCCTCGCCCAAGTCTTGTCCTTTAATGGATTGCCCATCAAACAGAATGTCTTGCTCCACTAACCGCTTACCCCCCTCAATTGCCAGGTTTACTCTAGGGAGACTAGATGACATGTTGCTTCCTTCAGGATGTCTTCCATGACCCACTGGCACCTGTGGGTGTGATTCCCCTCCCTGGACAGCTTCATGTTCCTTATCTCCCTGGCTGTCACTGTCCTTAAACTTCCATTAGACCAGGAACTCCCTGGAGGCCCACGGCTGTCCCCCATCTGAACGCGGCTGTGCTCAGGACCAGTTTTCAGTGCTCAGTCAGCCGAGGTGACTGTATGAATGGGTGTGGGCTACTGTGGCTTGGGGCCTGGGGTCTGGAGGTAGGGATGGGTAAGGTGAGGGGCTCTCTAGAAATTGTATAAGTATGCGTGCAGGGTCTGGTGTTTCTTTTGACCTCTTTTTATGGATTGTTTATTTTTTATTAATTTTTCATCCATCTTTACTCTTCAGCCTGTGTGGGCCTCTCATTGCAGTGACCTCTCTCGCTGCAGAGCACAGGCTCTGGGCTCATGCACTCCAGAGCGCTGACTCAGAATTGGACACACCAGTCCAGCCACTGCGCGGCACCTGGGATCTTCCCAGGCCTGGGATCGAACCGGTGCCCCTTGCACTTCAAAGCAGACTCCTTACTCACTGAACCACCAGGGAAACCCCGTGCAGGGTCTTTGATACAGTAGCACTTGTCGGGTCTGTATACCCAACAGAGATGGGACTGTTCAGGTTCCCTCTGAAGGTTTTCCAAGAGCTTCTAGAGCATACAGGTGATGCGTGTGCATGTGGAGGACGAGAGGTGGTGACAGTGAGCTAGTCCAGACCCTGCGGGAAACGCCACCACAGATCAAGATGCTTTTACTCCAGTTTAATTCAAGCACTAATCACACTCTGTGTAAGTGAGAGAAGAATGCAGGAGAATATGGACTTCCCTGGTGATCGAGAGGCTGAGACTCCAGGCTCCCAGTGCAGGAGGCCCCCATATGATCCCTGGCTCGTTCATGCTGCAACTAAAGATCCCACAGGCTGCAACAAAGAACGAAGATCCTAGGTGCCCGGGGCAGTCAAATAAATACAAATAAATACTAAAAAACGCAGGTGGGTAGATTGTCGGAAGCAAAATGGGCTTGGCAGCCTGCGTGGAGTGGGGTGTCTTCCAGGTTAGAACAGTACATAGCTGTGGTCCGGCTGTCTTTTATAGCCCCAGCCAAGTCAGCACCTAGAAACGCCCTCCACCACCATGTCTTGTGTAATCTATGTACAGACGGCACTCAATATCTTTAGTCTCAAGCTCTTGCCTGAATTCCAGACTCATTGACCCAGCTGTCCTCCACTTGAATGTTAAAGGTGTCTCACGTTCAGTTATCTCCCAAGCTTCTGATTGTCTCTACCCCCACCCTAAACATACTCATCGTCCTTAGCTCATCTCTGCAAATGGCAACTCTCATCTCCCCAGCTACCCTTGCGCCTGAAATCTCAGGCTCATTTTTGATCTTTCTCTCCATTCACCATTATTCCTGTCAAGAAATCTGTTTGCTCTACCTTCAAAGAAATGTAGAATCTGACTCGTCTTCACCTCTTCCACCAGGCTATCAAGGAGGCCTCCCTGGCCGTGCTGGTGAAGGATTGCTGCTCCAGCTCCAGCTCCCCACTGCCCCCCTTGCTCTCCACTGGAGCCCTCTCCACCGTCTAACATGCCGTGTGGCATCCATGGCCTGTTCATTAAGGATTAAGCTCCACATGGGCCAGAATTTTTGTCCCTTTTAGCTTCAGTGTCTGAAACAGTGCATGGCATGTGGTTGAGGCGATCCTCAGTCTGTCTTTCAGAGTTCAGTCTCTGGGTAACAGTTTAGAAAGAGAGTAGAGAGACTTCCCTGGTTGTACTGTGGTGAAGACTCTATGATCACCCACCAGGGGGCGCAGGTTTGATCCCTGGTCAGGGAACCGAGATCCAACAAGCCCCACGGGAGCGGCCACGCGCACACATACACACAAAGTAAACAAGAAAAAAAAGAAAAAAAAAAGTGGTGAAATCATCATCATAATAAAGCCCTTTCTCTCCAATATATATGCATACATGTCTAATTAAGCATTTGAGGCCTTGAAGAAAGCCCAAGGGTCCATTCAGTTTTGGGTCACCTTGAGCTTTGGGCCAGGCTGGCTGCTCAGCGTCTCCTTCCTGATCTGATATCACGTGGTCTACATTGGCTCCTGGGCAGTAGGAAATCTGAAGGGAGTCGGCTGGGAAGGGCACACCAAGGTACCCATGACATCACCAGGACAGGGACCTGGTCAGGGAATCCCAGGTTCTGGCTTCTAGAGTTGCTCTTTGACTTTGAGCAGCAGTTTGCCCTTCAGCAAGAGGAAGTGGTTAGGTTAGACGCAAGGCAAGAGGAGAGGGTTGTAGAGGGTGGTGGGGAGGGTGGTCAGCACAGATCCCACCCAATATTCAAAAGTGTATATAACAGTGGAATATTATTTAGTCTTTAAAAGGAAGGAAATTTTTGGGCGTCCCTGGCGGTACTCTGTGCTTCTATTTTAGGAGGCACAGGTTTGATCCCTGGTTGGGGAACTTAGGTCCCAGGGCAGCCCAAACAAATCCCACCCCTTCAATAAAAGGGAAGGGGGAAAAAAAAGGAAGAAAATTTTAATACGGGCTATAACATGGATGAACCTTGAGGACATGGCATTAAGGGAAACAAGCCAGTTACAAAAGGGGAAATATTGTGTGATTCCACAATATGAGACTCCTGAAGTAGTTAAGCTCATCGAGACAGGAATTAGCCTGGTGGCGTCCAGGAACTGGGGAGAAGGGGGAGAGGAGTTAAATTTTAATGGCTACAGAGTTTCAGTTCAGGAAGACAAAAAAGTTCTGGAGGTGGCTGGTGATCATGGTAATACTGCATGTGTATATGTAATGCCACTAAGGTACACTTGGAAATGATTAAAATTGTCAATTTCACATTGTATATATTTTACCACAATTTAAAAAATATCTAAGTTTTTTTCTAGTATCCCTCTTGGTGGAGAGGGGAGTGTCGCCCTGGCTGGCAGAGATTCCTGAATTTCTGCCCCCTCCACACTCCTCCAGGCCACAGTTCCTGCTGGACAGGAAGAACCTTCTGGCTCATCCTGCAGCCCTGGGCAGGAAGGAGCAGCAGGCCAGGCTCCAGGGACAGACATACAAGGTTCCCGAATTTCCATTCAGTCCGATTCCTCGAAGACCCCTTGGCGGTAAAGGACTGCGTGTCCTTTGTCCTGTCTTCATTCTGGGGATGCAGGACAATGAGGGCCTAAAGGGCATGGGGTGGGGCGACGCAGGGTCGATCACCCCTCTGGCTGTTAGCTATTTTTTAAAAATTTTGGCCTCTTTTATTGATTTTCTATCCATCTTCATTCCTTGGCATGTGTGGGCCTCCCATCACAGCAGCCCCTCTTGCCGCAGAGCCCCAGCCCGGGGTGCACGTGCTCCAGACCTCCGGTCTGCAACTGGACACACCGGCCCAGCCAACCCCCTGCACGCAGGATCCTCCTGGGCCAGGAACTGAACCGGTACCCCCTGCACCGCAAGGCGGACCCCCCACCCACAGGCCACCAGGAAAGCCCCATGAGCTACTTTTGAGGACAAGCCCAGGGCTCTTGTAGGAAGGCTTCAGGCCACATCAACTTTGAACACTTTATTTTATGGACTTGGTCCCAGAGGGTTCCGGGATGGGCTCAGAGCAAGGCCTCAGAACAGCAAGAGCAGCTGAGCCAGCCTTTGGTCCAGGCCTGGGAACATGCAGGTGCCACCTTCAGTTGCTCTTGGCCCTGGTCGCTGTGATGGAAATGACGGTCAGCTCCCTTCTTGGTGGGCCCGTTGGCATCCCCATTGAGCTGGACTCCTTACCCTTCAACACCCACCAGCCCAGGGACTTCCTTTCTATCACCCGCCCCCGTGATCACAGCTACAGCCACGTTCATCCCCTGTGCCAATGGGATCACCCCACGAGGTTTCATTGCCGTCTTCCCTCTGCCAGCTCCCTCACATATGTAGTTTATTTATTTATTTGCCTGCACTGAATCTTAGGAGTGCCACAGGCGTCTTTTAGTTGTGCCAATAGTTCCTGACCAGAATGAACCCTGGTTCGCCTGGCTGGCAGAGATTCCTGAATTTCTGCCCCCTCCACACTCCTCCAGGCCACAGTTCCTGCTGGACAGGAAGAACCTTCTGGCTCATCCTGCAGCCCTGGGCAGGAAGGAGCAGCAGGCCAGGCTCCAGGGACAGACATACAAGGTTCCCGAATTTCCATTCAGTCCGATTCCTCGAAGACCCCTTGGCGGTAAAGGACTGCGTGTCCTTTGTCCTGTCTTCATTCTGGGGATGCAGGACAATGAGGGCCTAAAGGGCATGGGGTGGGGCGACGCAGGGTCGATCACCCCTCTGGCTGTTAGCTATTTTTTAAAAATTTTGGCCTCTTTTATTGATTTTCTATCCATCTTCATTCCTTGGCATGTGTGGGCCTCCCATCACAGCAGCCCCTCTTGCCGCAGAGCCCCAGCCCGGGGTGCACGTGCTCCAGACCTCCGGTCTGCAACTGGACACACCGGCCCAGCCAACCCCCTGCACGCAGGATCCTCCTGGGCCAGGAACTGAACCGGTACCCCCTGCACCGCAAGGCGGACCCCCCACCCACAGGCCACCAGGAAAGCCCCATGAGCTACTTTTGAGGACAAGCCCAGGGCTCTTGTAGGAAGGCTTCAGGCCACATCAACTTTGAACACTTTATTTTATGGACTTGGTCCCAGAGGGTTCCGGGATGGGCTCAGAGCAAGGCCTCAGAACAGCAAGAGCAGCTGAGCCAGCCTTTGGTCCAGGCCTGGGAACATGCAGGTGCCACCTTCAGTTGCTCTTGGCCCTGGTCGCTGTGATGGAAATGACGGTCAGCTCCCTTCTTGGTGGGCCCGTTGGCATCCCCATTGAGCTGGACTCCTTACCCTTCAACACCCACCAGCCCAGGGACTTCCTTTCTATCACCCGCCCCCGTGATCACAGCTACAGCCACGTTCATCCCCTGTGCCAATGGGATCACCCCACGAAGGTTTCATTGCCGTCTTCCCCTCTGCCAGCTCCCTCACATATGTAGTTTATTTATTTATTTGCCTGCACTGAATCTTAGGAGTGCCACAGGGCGTCTTTTAGTTGTGCCATGTGAGATCTAGTTCCCTGACCAGGGAATGAACCCTGGTCCCCTGCATTGGAAGGGTGGAATCTTAGCCACTGGTCCACCAGGAAAGACCCCACACCATATATTTCATAAGGACTTGTTACAATAACCCATCTATCTTTCATCTTTGCTATCCATGCCACTGTCTACCACAGCCTTGCTGTGTACATTCCAGCACCCTCATTCCCACCCCCTCAGCTGTTGGTGACACATATCTCATTGCCCTTACTGTCATCGTCACTGACTCCCATAGTAACATCATCCCTGCATTACCGCCAGCATCCTCACCAACACCCTCTGCCTTCACATGGCCAGCATCTCCTCTGTTCCTCTTCCCGTGTCTATCAGAGGACTCACCAAGGGGTTTACAGACCCTCAAACACATCTCTGGGGTCTCAAAATTGTTGTCGTTGCACTGACAGCCACCATAGGTAAAGGGCTCACATGCACGGGACGTAGAGTTATAGAAGTATCGAAGCAGAGAAGCTTTGCAGGGGCCCCTCACTGGGGGAAGCTGGCACAGGGCAGGGGCGACTTGGAACAAGTCCTGGGAAGCCTCTTGCTGGAGACGGTCTGCAAGGGGGAGAAAGAACAGGATGGTCACTGATGTGTCCTCTTTTTTCTTTTCTTTTCTTTTTACAGAGTGGTGGTGTTTCCTGTCACACACTGATGTGTCCTCTCAATGAACTGGTCAGCCTTTATTCCCAGCACTTACTCTATCCTAAGGGCCCTCCTAGGTATCTGTTTTACTTGCTGTTACTTAAACAACTCAATGGAGAGAGTGTTACTCTCTTCACAAATGGAGACACCGAGGCTTTGAGAGGTTTGGGAATTTCCCCTAAATCATAAAGCCTGTACTTTGAAAGAGCCTTGGGATTTAAACTCAGATCCAATTTCAAATCCTGAGTGCTGTATGCTACAGCCTCTCATAACTTGACCTCAAGATGTTGATGGTAGCTTTGTTTATAATGCCAAAAAGTTATCATTTGGAAAAAGCAAAACTGTTCACCCACAGGGGATCAGTGGATCATTACGCAGTCACTAAAAAGCATAGTGTTGATGGTATACATCGACACGGAAAGAGGTTCATAACTTCCATTGAATATAAAATCAAATTACAAACTAAGACACCTGATGTGTTCCTGTGGGTATAAAATATACATATAAGGCCATAGAATGATGTCATGAAGGTTATTCCACAATATACTTAGAGCATGTATCTCTGGGTGGTAGAATTTCAAATGATTTTTTTTCCTGAAAATCTTTTCAGTATTATTTGGATGCCAATGAGTAAGTATCATTTTTTTTTTTTAAAGATTGATTATTTATTTTGGTGGGGGTGGGGGTGGGGGGGAGGGGAGCAGGCGGGCCACTTCTATTGGTCTTTCATTTGTCTATTTTCATCCATCTTTGTTCTTTGGCCTGTGTGAGCCTCCCATCGCGGCGGCCTCTGTTGTCGCAGAGCGCCGGCTCTGGGTGCATGTGCTCCAGAGCTCCGGCTCGGTAGTTGGACACATCAGTCCAGCCGCTCCGCGGCACGTGGGATCTTCCCAGGCCAGGGATCGAACCGGCGCCCCTTGCACTGCAAGGCGGTGTCCTTACCCACTGGACCACCAGGGAAGCCCCGAGTAGGTATCATTTTTTATAACTAGAAAAAAGATATTTACATTGAATAATTTTTATTATCTGTGGGTAATCAGCAAATAAAGAAACTGGCCTCTTGTACTGAATCACTTTGTTATTTTAACTCCTTTCACATCTGGCTCTGGGTATCATGAAGTGATTTATCAAACACACACACACATATGCACACACACACACACCTCTCTCCATCAACCATTCGCCATGGACACTCAGGACCTCAGTGTATCTTTCTGTGAGATGTACACAAAGGACTCTGAGCATGACACTTTCCCTAATAAGGACAACACCCTTCAAACAAACAAGCACATGAGTCAACTTAGCTCCACGAAACCCTTTTGTGAATCCTGTGTGTGATCTTGACGATGATGGTTTCTGGGAAAGTTCAACCCAGAATCAGATGTTGATGGTAGCTTTGTTTATAATGCCAAAAGTTATCATTTGGAAAAAGCAAAACTGTTCACCCACAGGGGATCAGTGGATCATTACGCAGTCACTAAAAAGCATAGTGTTGATGGTATACATCGACACGGAAAGAGGTTCATAACTTCCATTGAATATAAAATCAAATTACAAACTAAGACACCTGATGTGTTCCTGTGGGTATAAAATATACATATAAGGCCATAGAATGATGTCATGAAGGTTATTCCACAATATACTTAGAGCATGTATCTCTGGGTGGTAGAATTTCAAATGATTTTTTTTCCTGAAAATCTTTTCAGTATTATTTGGATGCCAATGAGTAAGTATCATTTTTTTTTTTTAAAGATTGATTATTTATTTTGTTGGGGTGGGGAAGGAGGGGAGCAGGCGGGCCACTTCTATTGGTCTTTCATTTGTCTATTTTCATCCATCTTTGTTCTTTGGCCTGTGTGAGCCTCCCATCGCGGCGGCCTCTGTTGTCGCAGAGCGCCGGCTCTGGGTGCATGTGCTCCAGAGCTCCGGCTCGGTAGTTGGACACATCAGTCCAGCCGCTCCGCGGCACGTGGGATCTTCCCAGGCCAGGGATCGAACCGGCGCCCCTTGCACTGCAAGGCGGTGTCCTTACCCACTGGACCACCAGGGAAGCCCCGAGTAGGTATCATTTTTTATAACTAGAAAAAAGATATTTACATTGAATAATTTTTATTATCTGTGGGTAATCAGCAAATAAAGAAACTGGCCTCTTGTACTGAATCACTTTGTTATTTTAACTCCTTTCACATCTGGCTCTGGGTATCATGAAGTGATTTATCAAACACACACACACATATGCACACACACACACACACACTCTCTCTCCATCAACCATTCGCCATGGACACTCAGGACCTCAGTGTATCTTTCTGTGAGATGTACACAAAGGACTCTGAGCATGACACTTTCCCTAATAAGGACAACACCCTTCAAACAAACAAGCACATGAGTCAACTTAGCTCCACGAAACCCTTTTGTGAATCCTGTGTGTGTGATCTTGACGATGATGGATTTACTGGGAAAAGTTCAACCCAGAATAGGGAAGAGGTCATTCTAGGAAGGAATTGGAGATTTTCTATTTTGGCAGCAAATTCTGAGTGTTGGTGGGAATATTAGAACCTCTTGGGGAACTTGAAACAAATAGGTCTTGATGCTCAGGCTTCATCCCAGACCCATAAATCAGAATTTCTGAGGGTGGGATCTGGATAAACCTCAGGGGACTTCTATGTGCAGCCAAGTTTGAGAATCTGGCCTCTTGTTAAAAGCACTGTGCACATTCAGTTTCTCGCTAAAAAGTTCTAGGAAATAGGATTCTGGAGAGCAGGATTGTTGCGGTGTGTAAAACAGGGCACCTGCTTTTTGAACTTCACACATTTACACAGTTTGTCTTTTGGAAACAAACATATGTATTGCCTTTTAAGACAAATTAAAATTTTGTGAAGATGTCAAGAGATATCTAGGAGGTCTGGCCCAGATTTTCCTGAGATTGGATGCTGGCCACAGGGGACCCTCTTCTCATATCTAAGCCCTTGTTTCCTCTTGAAGTGGAATTAACCAGATGGCATGTTGGATCCAGCATGCCCCCCCCGCACCAGGCTATGATCTTAGGGACCCTATTCCCAGCCCCTCAGCTCACCTGAAGTCTCTCCTGGACTGGCCAAGCCCATCAGGCCGAGGGTGAGGCAAAGGGCAAGTCGGTAGTTGAACTTCATGGTGTGAGCAGCTGTTCTGGGCTGAGGCAGGGAGGCTGGAACTTAAAGCTGCAGCTGAAAGAGATGGGACCCTATTTCTGGGGTTGAGGGAAGTATCTTGCTTTTCATTGCTTGGAAAAGGAAACACCTTGGGCCAGAGGTGTGGCCTGAAAGAACTGGACTTCTTACCTGGAGTCAGTGCCAATGGGCCTTGGACAGGTTCTTCATGGCCATTGGGCAAGTCCCCTAAGATGGTGCTTCCGTAGCTTCTGGAATGCGGTCCCCAGCCTCATCTACAGCAGACTTGAGTCTCTATGACCTTGGACTAGAAAGGGACCTTTGAGAACCTCAGTTTCCCCATCTGTAACACAGGTGGGCTGGACCACATGGTCCTAAGAGCCTCACACAGCTCTTCTCCATTCTATTATTATTGGCTCCCATCCAGAGCCTCCCAGCTAGTGTCTCAGCATTCCAGGAGAGAGAACACAGCTCTTTGTTCATTGCCTTATTTATTGCAGTTTGGGATAATGAGTTTATTGTTTCATATAAATCATCATATTTATTTTTAAAAGATCAAACTATACTGAATAGAATAAACAAAAGGCAAAATCACTTCCCCTGAATTCTACTATAGGGCTATGCAGCAGAAATATAATGCAAGCTACAAAGGGATTTTTAATGTTTTTAGTAGCAGCAGTTTTTTTTTTTTTTCCTTTTTTGACTGTGCCATATGTAGAATCTTAGTTCTTTGTCCAGTGCTGGAACCTGGGCCCTTTCCAGCAGTGAATGCACTGAGCCTTAGCCACGGTACTGCCAGGAAACACCCAGCACTTTTTTTTTTTTTAAGTAGCAATACTTTAAAGAGTAAAAAGAAAGATGCAAAACTAGTTTTAATAATAGTTTATTAACTCAACAGGGCCTTCCCTGGTGGTCTAGTGGTTAAGAAGCTGCTTGCGAATGCAAAGGACATGGGTTTGATTCCTATTTGGGGAGGATCCCATGTACTGTGGGGCGGCTAAGCCCCTGTGCCACAACTACAGAACCCTCACACGTGCCTAGATTCTGTGCTCTGCAACCAAGAGTACCCTGGTCTCCACAACTGGAGAAGACTGGGGAAGCGAAAAAAAAAACAACGAAAAAAAGCAGTGCCAAAATGGGCCTTGGAGCAGCTGTTCTGGGCTGAGGCAGGAGGCTGGAACTTAAAGCTGCAGCTGAAAGAGATGGGACCCTATTTCTGGGGTTGAGGGAAGTATCTTGCTTTTCATTGCTTGGAAAAGGAAACACCTTGGGCCAGAGGTGTGGCCTGAAAGAACTGGACTTCTTACCTGGAGTCAGTGCCAATGGGCCTTGGACAGGTTCTTCATGGCCATTGGGCAAGTCCCTAAGATGGTGCTTCCGTAGCTTCTGGAATGCGGTCCCCAGCCTCATCTACAGCAGACTTGAGTCTCTATGACCTTGGACTAGAAAGGGACCTTTGAGAACCTCAGTTTCCCCATCTGTAACACAGGTGGGCTGGACCACATGGTCCTAAGAGCCTCACACAGCTCTTCTCCATTCTATTATTATTGGCTCCCATCCAGAGCCTCCCAGCTAGTGTCTCAGCATTCCAGGAGAGAGAACACAGCTCTTTGTTCATTGCCTTATTTATTGCAGTTTGGGATAATGAGTTTATTGTTTCATATAAATCATCATATTTATTTTTAAAAGATCAAACTATACTGAATAGAATAAACAAAAGGCAAAATCACTTCCCCTGAATTCTACTATAGGGCTATGCAGCAGAAATATAATGCAAGCTACAAAGGGATTTTTAATGTTTTTAGTAGCAGCAGTTTTTTTTTTTTTTCCTTTTTTGACTGTGCCATATGTAGAATCTTAGTTCTTTGTCCAGTGCTGGAACCTGGGCCCTTTCCAGCAGTGAATGCACTGAGCCTTAGCCACGGTACTGCCAGGAAACACCCAGCACTTTTTTTTTTTTAAGTAGCAATACTTTAAAGAGTAAAAAGAAAGATGCAAAACTAGTTTTAATAATAGTTTATTAACTCAACAGGGCCTTCCCTGGTGGTCTAGTGGTTAAGAAGCTGCTTGCGAATGCAAAGGACATGGGTTTGATTCCTATTTGGGGAGGATCCCATGTACTGTGGGGCGGCTAAGCCCCTGTGCCACAACTACAGAACCCTCACACGTGCCTAGATTCTGTGCTCTGCAACCAAGAGTACCCTGGTCTCCACAACTGGAGAAGACTGGAGCGAAGCAACAAAGACCAAGTGCAGCCAAAAATAGACCAATAAATAAATCTAAAAAAAAATTTTTTAAATAAAATAAAAGGGCCTGAAAAAGATTAGATAGATCTTTAAAAAAATAATAGTTTATTTAATAGATCCAAAATACTATAATTTTAGCATACAACCAATGTGTAATAAGGAGTAATACGATATTTGACTTTTATTCCTACTGTCTTTGGAATCTCTGTGTATTTGGACCTTAAGGCACAGATGTATTTCCTGTGTTCAGTAGGCAGACATGGCTGGTGGATACTATGGTAGATACTGAAATTTCACCACATGCAGTAAATGTCTTTACAAGGTATCCTCATAAACATTTTGTTAGATAAATAATTTTACAAAGTAATTCTACAGAACAAAGGATTTCCAGCTTTTAATTATTGCATATTGCCTTTAACTTCAAGGACAATTTGATGGGATTAAAAGCTCTGGGTCAGCCTTTCTTTCCCCAGAACCTCTGTGGACCTGAATTCTACCATGGAATGTCCCCGTGAAGTGGCCTGAATGTTTTCCTGCCTTAGAGATGACTCTATTTCCTAACTGAAAGCCTAAAGATCTCTTTGTTTACTCCTTAAATAACTTATATTTTAGTATCATTCTGTATCTTTTTTTTTTAAAATTTTTTACTGGAACATGGAATGCTGTTTTAATCTACAGATTTTTTTCAAGGGACATTTTCTTGAACTGGGTTGGCCTGAAAGTTTGTTTGGGTTTTTCTGTAACAACTTATGGAAAAACCTAAATGAACTTTCTGGCCAATGCAATAGCATAACTTGAAATAAATGTTCTTTTCCATTTGTTGAGTTTTTTATATGAGACATCGATTATGTTAGATTAGCTTCCCCTGTTGTTCAGTAGTTGTTAAAAGCCTCACCACTGGAGACAGAGGAATTGAAATTCCAGCTTTTCTGTTGGCTCTCTGTGTGACCTCAGACAAGTTATTTACCTTCTCTGGATGTGATTTCTCTTTGGGGATAATAATGGAAACTGTTGCTGAAAACTTGGCCACTGTGCCGCTGAGCCAAACAGAACATGCAGAGACAGAGCTTTGCAGGCGAAGGAGGCCACAGCAGGCTAGCTCTCTCAAGCCTGTGCCCCTCTTCCAATTTTTTAAATAAAATAAAAGGGCCTGAAAAAGATTAGATAGATCTTTAAAAAAATAATAGTTTATTTAATAGATCCAAAATACTATAATTTTAGCATACAACCAATGTGTAATAAGGAGTAATACGATATTTGACTTTTATTCCTACTGTCTTTGGAATCTCTGTGTATTTGGACCTTAAGGCACAGATGTATTTCCTGTGTTCAGTAGGCAGACATGGCTGGTGGATACTATGGTAGATACTGAAATTTCACCACATGCAGTAAATGTCTTTACAAGGTATCCTCATAAACATTTTGTTAGATAAATAATTTTACAAAGTAATTCTACAGAACAAAGGATTTCCAGCTTTTAATTATTGCATATTGCCTTTAACTTCAAGGACAATTTGATGGGATTAAAAGCTCTGGGTCAGCCTTTCTTTCCCCAGAACCTCTGTGGACCTGAATTCTACCATGGAATGTCCCCGTGAAGTGGCCTGAATGTTTTCCTGCCTTAGAGATGACTCTATTTCCTAACTGAAAGCCTAAAGATCTCTTTGTTTACTCCTTAAATAACTTATATTTTAGTATCATTCTGTATCTTTTTTTTTTAAAATTTTTTACTGGAACATGGAATGCTGTTTTAATCTACAGATTTTTTTCAAGGGACATTTTCTTGAACTGGGTTGGCCTGAAAGTTTGTTTGGGTTTTTCTGTAACAACTTATGGAAAAACCTAAATGAACTTTCTGGCCAATGCAATAGCATAACTTGAAATAAATGTTCTTTTCCATTTGTTGAGTTTTTTATATGAGACATCGATTATGTTAGATTAGCTTCCCCTGTTGTTCAGTAGTTGTTAAAAGCCTCACCACTGGAGACAGAGGAATTGAAATTCCAGCTTTTCTGTTGGCTCTCTGTGTGACCTCAGACAAGTTATTTACCTTCTCTGGATGTGATTTCTCTTTGGGGATAATAATGGAAACTGTTGCTGAAAACTTGGCCACTGTGCCGCTGAGCCAAACAGAACATGCAGAGACAGAGCTTTGCAGGCGAAGGAGGCCACAGCAGGCTAGCTCTCTCAAGCCTGTGCCCCTCTTCCTGGGAAGGAGGAAGGTGTCAAACAGTTTCAGGTTAGAAAATAGAGTTGTAGATCAGGACAGAGATGACGTAGTCTTGCATTCTTCTTCCCTCCTGGAGATATAGAGATCGTTCGGATTGAAGTCAGGCAGTTCTGGAATAGATGGTGGTCCTCAAGGCTATCATTTTAAGACTTTCTGGAATGGAGAATGTTCATAGGGGTGAGGAGTGTTAGGGGATGTTTTCCTGGAGAAGTAAATATCAGGTGCATACTACAACCTTAGCTAGAGGGCAATCATTTTCAGCACGCAACTAAGCAAGAAACAGAGGTGGGGAGGTAAAAACCATCTGTACATATGACTAATCTGGGATTATACGTATCTGTAAACAACAGAACTCTATAAAAATAAAAAGCAAAATTAAAAATAAAGAAAAAAGTCTGTAGGAGCCTGGTTCAATGGATGGAAAGAGTAAGGACTGAATAAGGGTGCACACAATGGCAGAGGGCTGGACTAGTTTCTGCTAAGCACAACTAGTTGTGTTTGGAGTCCTGAAGACCACACTGTAGACTTAAAAAATAGTCACAATCTAAGAGCTGAGAGTTATGTTCTTCAGGGCAAATTTTTAGGACTTAATCCCCAGAGCAGCACCTCAAGTAACTGAGATAACTGGTCCGGGGGTGAAGGCGCAGCCAGGTTATATAGAAGTATACCCTGCCTGCCACAAAGGGACGGTCGTCTGAATATCAGGCCCTTTTTCTCTTTAGGACCTAAATGAACTTTCTGGCCAATGCAATAGCATAACTTGAAATAAATGTTCTTTTCCATTTGTTGAGTTTTTTATATGAGACATCGATTATGTTAGATTAGCTTCCCCTGTTGTTCAGTAGTTGTTAAAAGCCTCACCACTGGAGACAGAGGAATTGAAATTCCAGCTTTTCTGTTGGCTCTCTGTGTGACCTCAGACAAGTTATTTACCTTCTCTGGATGTGATTTCTCTTTGGGGATAATAATGGAAACTGTTGCTGAAAACTTGGCCACTGTGCCGCTGAGCCAAACAGAACATGCAGAGACAGAGCTTTGCAGGCGAAGGAGGCCACAGCAGGCTAGCTCTCTCAAGCCTGTGCCCCTCTTCCTGGGAAGGAGGAAGGTGTCAAACAGTTTCAGGTTAGAAAATAGAGTTGTAGATCAGGACAGAGATGACGTAGTCTTGCATTCTTCTTCCCTCCTGGAGATATAGAGATCGTTCGGATTGAAGTCAGGCAGTTCTGGAATAGATGGTGGTCCTCAAGGCTATCATTTTAAGACTTTCTGGAATGGAGAATGTTCATAGGGGTGAGGAGTGTTAGGGGATGTTTTCCTGGAGAAGTAAATATCAGGTGCATACTACAACCTTAGCTAGAGGGCAATCATTTTCAGCACGCAACTAAGCAAGAAACAGAGGTGGGGAGGTAAAAACCATCTGTACATATGACTAATCTGGGATTATACGTATCTGTAAACAACAGAACTCTATAAAAATAAAAAGCAAAATTAAAAATAAAGAAAAAAGTCTGTAGGAGCCTGGTTCAATGGATGGAAAGAGTAAGGACTGAATAAGGGTGCACACAATGGCAGAGGGCTGGACTAGTTTCTGCTAAGCACAACTAGTTGTGTTTGGAGTCCTGAAGACCACACTGTAGACTTAAAAAATAGTCACAATCTAAGAGCTGAGAGTTATGTTCTTCAGGGCAAATTTTTAGGACTTAATCCCCAGAGCAGCACCTCAAGTAACTGAGATAACTGGTCCGAGGAGGTGAAGGCGCAGCCAGGTTATATAGAAGTATACCCTGCCTGCCACAAAGGGACGGTCGTCTGAATATCAGGCTTCTCTGGTGGCTTAATGGTAAAGAATCTGCCTGCAGTGTGGGAGATGCAGGAGACCCCAGTTCGATCCCTTGGTTGGGAAGATCTCCTGGAGGAGGGCATGGTAACTCACTCCAGTATTCTTGCCTGGAGAATCCCACGGACAGAGGCGCCTGGCAGGCTACAGTTTGTAGAGTCACAAAGAGTCGGACAAGGACTGAAGTGATTGAGCATGCGTGCATGCAGTCTGAGTGTCAAAAATGATTGTTAATTAAAGAAAGCTAGGTATGGCTGATTTATGTTGACATACGGCAAAACCAACACAATATCGTAAAGCAACCATCTTCTAATTAAAACTTTTTAAAAAGAGAAACTTTGAAGAGGCCCATAACCACGAGCCCTTAAAGGAGCATTTTAAAGATTCTGAATTAATGGTGGTCCTTCAGGACTGTCATTCTCTGAAGCTGACAGAGAAACAGGGTCCGTCAACTCGTCACTCTATCCTCATTTTCCTCCACTTTTATTGCAATAGAATCACTATACAATATTGTGTTAGTTTAAGCTGTGCATAATGATTTGACATAGGTGTATATTGTAAAATGATTACACCCCTCATTTTTATGAGTACCTCAGGAATATGGTGAGAAGTTTTTCAGTTATTGCTTCTAGCAGTACACAGAAAAGATATTTCTAAAAACGTAAAAGTTATATGAATTAAAACAAGAAAGCCAGATATCCCAAGTTAAGGAATTGACTACTTTTTTTGGCCACTTCTATTGTTCTTTCACTTACTTATTTCCATCCATCTTTGTTCCATCTTTGTTCTTTGGCCCGTGTGGGCCTCCCATCGCAGCGGCCTCTGTTGCTGCAGAGCACCAGCTCTGGGCGCATGTGCTCCAGAGCTCCAGTTCAGTAGTTGGACACATTGGTCCAGCTGCTCAGCGGCACGTGGGATCTTCCCAGGTCAGGGATCAAACCGGTGCCCCTTGCACTGCAAGGCGGTGTCCTTACCCACTGGACCACCAGGGAAGCCCCGGAATTGAGTAATTTTTTTTTTTTAGGAGGGGTGGGGTGGGGAGGGAAGGGGGGTGGGAGGGCCACTTATATTGGTCTTTCATTTGTCTATTTTCATCTATCTTTGTTCTTTGGCCTGTGTGGGCCTCCCATCACAGCGGCCTCTGTTGTTGCAGAGCACCGGCTCTGGGTGCATGTGCTCCAGAGCTCCGGCTCGGTGATTGGACACATGGGTCCAGCTGCTCCGCGGCACGTGGGATCTTCCCAGGCCAGGGATTGAACCGGTGCCCCTTGCACTGCAAGGTGGTGTCCTTACCCACTGGACCACCAGGGAAGCCCCGGAATTGAATATTTTTTAATGTATGGAAAAGTGCACAGTTTGTACTATGAAAGCTTTTAGTATCTTTCTTATAAAATAGTTTCAAAAGTTTTATATTAAAATATTTGATTCATGACTCAGTTTAGAAAATGAAGCCTGACCTCTCATTGTGTCTGTCTGAATATATGTATGTCTCAGCGTGTGTCTGTCTTTGTCTTTGGATAGTGTTGCTAATGGGGATTTGTTAATCAGCTCTAATTTAATTCACTTAAAGAGAAGAAAGCACTTACACATCAAACGGTTCCAAATACAAGAGACATCTGCATGGGATATATTCAATATTAAATTAGTACCTGGTATTAACTTTTAAGTTTGTTGATCTAATTAGTATAAACATGTCTTAGAGTCATTAGTTTAATAACCAGGATAAAACTTTCATTGTACCTAGGCTCAATATAAGCTAAATAAGATCTTATTATATCTATTACAAATTTGTCAGCAAGAAAGTGACTCATTGTGAAGAAACTTTTAAGGAGAGAAAATGTGAGGTAAGAGCTTTAGATAAACTATATTAAGACTAATTACGCTTTAGAAATGTCTATTTTAGCCTCTCTAGACTTTGGTGAATTGAATTTCTAAGGTTGTGCTAAAGTAAATGATGGAAATTTATTGAACAGCTGGGTCACTCTCAGAGAAAATAACATACTCAAACATTACTTACTGAACACTGGCTTCCTCTTACAGAGAAACTCAAGATATTTTGGACTATTAATGAATATATTTAGTGCCATCCTGAGATGTTCTCTATAAGTGTTTTTAGAAATGACCACTGGTATCTGTGCTCACTAATTACAGAATACTAATATAGAAGTTAATTCTTGGTTGCTTAAGGAAAGGAGGATGTGTATTTTCAGTAAAGAAGGCATGAGGAATGGAATTGCATTTTATTAACAGAAAGAGAGGCTTCCTTGGTGGCTCAGTGGTGAAGAATCTGCCTGCCAATGAAGGAGACAGGGGTGGGATTCCTGATCCGGGAAGAGCCCGCTTGCCAAGGAGAGCAGCTAAGCTCATCTTCCTAGGCCAGGGATTGAACTGGCGCCCCTTGCACTGCAAGGTGGTGTCCTTACCCACTGGACCACCAGGGAAGCCCCGGAATTGAATATTTTTTAATGTATGGAAAAGTGCACAGTTTGTACTATGAAAGCTTTTAGTATCTTTCTTATAAAATAGTTTCAAAAGTTTTATATTAAAATATTTGATTCATGACTCAGTTTAGAAAATGAAGCCTGACCTCTCATTGTGTCTGTCTGAATATATGTATGTCTCAGCGTGTGTCTGTCTTTGTCTTTGGATAGTGTTGCTAATGGGGATTTGTTAATCAGCTCTAATTTAATTCACTTAAAGAGAAGAAAGCACTTACACATCAAACGGTTCCAAATACAAGAGACATCTGCATGGGATATATTCAATATTAAATTAGTACCTGGTATTAACTTTTAAGTTTGTTGATCTAATTAGTATAAACATGTCTTAGAGTCATTAGTTTAATAACCAGGATAAAACTTTCATTGTACCTAGGCTCAATATAAGCTAAATAAGATCTTATTATATCTATTACAAATTTGTCAGCAAGAAAGTGACTCATTGTGAAGAAACTTTTAAGGAGAGAAAATGTGAGGTAAGAGCTTTAGATAAACTATATTAAGACTAATTACGCTTTAGAAATGTCTATTTTAGCCTCTCTAGACTTTGGTGAATTGAATTTCTAAGGTTGTGCTAAAGTAAATGATGGAAATTTATTGAACAGCTGGGTCACTCTCAGAGAAAATAACATACTCAAACATTACTTACTGAACACTGGCTTCCTCTTACAGAGAAACTCAAGATATTTTGGACTATTAATGAATATATTTAGTGCCATCCTGAGATGTTCTCTATAAGTGTTTTTAGAAATGATCACTGGTATCTGTGCTCACTAATTACAGAATACTAATATAGAAGTTAATTCTTGGTTGCTTAAGGAAAGGAGGATGTGTATTTTCAGTAAAGAAGGCATGAGGAATGGAATTGCATTTTATTAACAGAAAGAGAGGCTTCCTTGGTGGCTCAGTGGTGAAGAATCTGCCTGCCAATGAAGGAGACAGGGGTTCGATTCCTGATCCGGGAAGAGCCCACTTGCCAAGGAAGGAGCAGCTAAGCTCATGCACCGTAGCTCCTCAGCCTGTGCTATAAAGCCCAGGAACGGCAACCACGGGTGTCTGTGTGCCCTAGAGGCCGTGCTCCACAACAAGAGAAGCCACAGCGATGAGAAGCCTGGTCACTACAACTAGAGAGTGGCCCCCCAACCCTGCCACAACTAGAGAAAAGCTGGTGCTTTTGTCCAATTTGTTAGCAGACAGACAGGGTGGTGGGAGATACTCAAATGGAAAATCCCATTTGAAAACCGCTTTTCTGGGACAGAATTATCAATGTTGCTAGGTGTGATGTGAGATATTAATCATGAACAGATGTATATCACCTCATGAAGTATTTTAAGTAAAATTAGTACAATGCTTTTGATTAGCTTTAAAATTTCTATAAGATTTCCCTGATGGTCCAGTGGTTAAGAATCCACCTTCCAACACAGGAATCCCAAGCTCAATTCCTTGTGGGAACTAAATTTCCAAATGCTGTAGGCACTAAGTCGGGAGGCCATAAATACTCCTCAACTAATTACCTACCAGCCTACCCAAATAAATACCGAAGTGCTTCAAACAAACAAACAAAAAAGAAAATAACAAAAAAAGTCACCGGTAAAACAATATTTCCTATATGTCAACAATTACTGATCTGGATACCTGAGTTTTATACTATATTCTCTACACTTATGTGTATGGCGAAGTCTTTCTGCCATTAGTAAACATGTGAAGGAATCATGCCATGATTGAAAAAGGCTTGAAGAAGACATACCACTGTGTTTACTTGGTTACCTCGTGGGAATTCTATAAATTGGATACTGATACTATTGATATTGTGATTATCAGTAGTGTGATTATGAGAAGAAATATACGTATTTGTTTTTTCATCCTTTTCCTGACAATGTTATTAAAATTTTTGGTATTTCTTATATGACGAGAACAATAAAAGTGTCTTTTGGTAGGTGATGTCAGACTTTGGGAAGACCCTCACAAGCCCAGAATGGGTATTTTCAGTAAAGAAGGCTGGAATGGATTGCATTTTATTAACAGAAAGAGAGGCTTCCGGTGGCTCAGTGGTGAAGAATCTGCCTGCCAATGAAGGAGACAGGGGTTCGATTCCTGATCCCCACTTGCCAAGGAAGGAGCAGCTAAGCTCATGCACCGTAGCTCCTCAGCCTGTGCTATAAAGCCCAGGAACGGCAACCACGGGTGTCTGTGTGCCCTAGAGGCCGTGCTCCACAACAAGAGAAGCCACAGCGATGAGAAGCCTGGTCACTACAACTAGAGAGTGGCCCCCCAACCCTGCCACAACTAGAGAAAAGCTGGTGCTTTTGTCCAATTTGTTAGCAGACAGACAGGGTGGTGGGAGATACTCAAATGGAAAATCCCATTTGAAAACCGCTTTTCTGGGACAGAATTATCAATGTTTCTAGGTGTGATGTGAGATATTAATCATGAACAGATGTATATCACCTCATGAAGTATTTTAAGTAAAATTAGTACAATGCTTTTGATTAGCTTTAAAATTTCTATAAGATTTCCCTGATGGTCCAGTGGTTAAGAATCCACCTTCCAACACAGGAATCCCAAGCTCAATTCCTTGTGGGAACTAAATTTCCAAATGCTGTAGGCACTAAGTCGGGAGGCCATAAATACTCCTCAACTAATTACCTACCAGCCTACCCAAATAAATACCGAAGTGCTTCAAACAAACAAACAAAAAAGAAAATAACAAAAAAAGTCACCGGTAAAACAATATTTCCTATATGTCAACAATTACTGATCTGGATACCTGAGTTTTATACTATATTCTCTACACTTATGTGTATGGCGAAGTCTTTCTGCCATTAGTAAACATGTGAAGGAATCATGCCATGATTGAAAAAGGCTTGAAGAAGACATACCACTGTGTTTACTTGGTTACCTCGTGGGAATTCTATAAATTGGATACTGATACTATTGATATTGTGATTATCAGTAGTGTGATTATGAGAAGAAATATACGTATTTGTTTTTTCATCCTTTTCCTGACAATGTTATTAAAATTTTTGGTATTTCTTATATGACGAGAACAATAAAAGTGTCTTTTGGTAGGTGATGTCAGACTTTGGGAAGACCCTCACAAGCCCAGAATGGGCTCTGACTGCCCAGGAAAGGACTGTCTCCTGGAGGCTGGGAGATTTCATTCCTACCCTCTCCCGAGGTCTTCTACCCACCACCGCCTTGCCCTCCCTCAACTTTGGGAAGGGTAATAGAACTCTCTGTTGAACAGTTTCCAATGGCTAATGACTTAATGCATCGCGACTAGGTAATGAAGCCTCCCTAGAAACTTCACCAGAGCAAGACATTCATGTTAACACAGTGACCTGGAATCCACCCAGGCAACAACATAGAGACACGATCCATTTGGACCACTACAGCAGCCAGCTCCCTGGGGCTCTGTCTCTGCTCTTTGCCCCCTGGAGGCCACTCTCTGCACTGCAGCCTCAGGATTCTGCTAATTCAGTCCCATCCTATGGCTCCCCTCTGGACTCAGTATCAATGACTGCTCTTTTCTCTGATAGTCTAATTCTTCTTCCTAAAAACTCCTACAGGGCTCCTCACAGCCTGCTTCCGTGGCCTCTCTGCCTCATCCTCTTCCACTCCTTCCTCTTCACCTTTAACTCACTTATCTCCATCCACCCAGGTCCTGGCTGCTGCTCAAACACCCCAAGCTCATTACTTCTGGAGCCTCTGTTCAAGGCTTCCTGATCACAGAGGGTTTCCCTGACCCTGTAGAGAAAAAGAACAGCGTCTTTTCTCTGCTTCACTATCTACCTTCAAGAAACTGAAAACCTGCCGTAGGATTTCTCTCCTTTGCTATTTCATGTCTCCCTCCTAGAAGGCAAGTTATTTTGCTATATATTTTTTATAGCTTTTTACCCACACCCAAGAATAGTGTTTTGTAGGGACTTAATAACTCCCATATTTATTCTCTCCACAAGTGCACAGTCATTAAATAATGGATATCATTGAATTCCTTTTAGTTAAAAATCACCTTGAAAATAGGGCACATCTACAGAATGGTAAATCTTCCTCTGACATCCAGTCTCCTGAGGGGATAATAAAATAATGCATCTGGGTAATAATTAACCCTGAAGCTTCTCTGAACCCTAATATTTAGGAATTTTTATGGAGGTTTTCTATAAACAGTCACATAGAATGAATTTGCTGCCATTGCTGATTGATGTCCATTTTGAAGCCTGACCCTTTTTCCAGTAGTGTTTGCAAGAAATTTCCAGTCTCTAAATGGGTGTTTGAGTTTCTTGGGAGACAAGCCCAGACCTGGTGCTTTTCTGCGATATTTTTCTGAGTGGTCTTATGACCTACCAAGGAAAGTAAATTTCAGGATTTCAGGAAGCCTAGGCCATGAACCAAGACAAGGAGCAAATACCAATTCAATATGAATAATAAAATAATAGCCAAAAGGGGACCAGGGAAAGGGCCTGGAGCCTTTACTCATACTGTCTCAGCCTTGATCCCACGAGCCAGACCGCAGAAGGGCTGTTTCCTGCAGTTACTCTGCTCAGTGGTCCCACATCTTTTGCTTATTTTAATAATAGGGGAATAATCATTATTCGACACCTCCATATGTTTTCTTGCCCACGGGAGGTACGAAGTAAAGTTTTTCAGATTAAAACACTGGTGGAACATGCACAACATTGGTCATAAAATGTGAATAAATTCTTTATATTTATGATGGTAACCTGTTCAAAGAATGCATGTACTGTTTTCCCCCGTTTAGAAGGGGGAACGGCAGATGACTTGCCCCAGGACAAAGAGTCTGTGGATGGCAGGATCAGGCCAAGACTGTATTACGTCACAGCCTATTTGATACCATATCTGATTCCACCAGGAATTTTGATAATATAGTTTACTTGTAAGAGTTTCTAGATGCAATGTTCTATTTCCATTACTACCCTGTCCCCAAGCTTCACCTAATCCCCCAAATCGCAGGGCAGAGTGTCCCTGGGTAGACCTGACACCAAATATGCGGTGTCTCTACCAACATCATCTGATTCTCCTAACAGGCACTGGGTGTCCCCTAGTCAACTGACGTCAGATAGGAACCCCCTGCAGTTAGTGAGGATCCCACACTGAGGGCTCAAAACAGGCCTCACCTTAGTGCCAGCAACAGGGTCCTGAGTCATTTTTGCTTGTGACCAAATGGCTAAAATGTGAATGCTCCATGGGCCCACCTCCACACTCAATAACTGAATAGAACTGATGATCAAATTCAGGAAAACTCTTACTGTTCTCAGATTAACATACGTGAGACACTCACAAGTGGTGAAATAACAGAGATGTGCAGGGTAAAGGGGGAGAGGAGGTGTGGGGAGCCTCCATGTCCCAGGGAGCCCAGCAACCTCACATCACCTACTTGTATTCACCGCCCAAAAAACTCTTTGAACTTTAGTATTCATGCATGTTTTTGAGGTTTCAAGAAACAAGCTTATGGATTGAATCATTGGTCATTGGTGATTGGTCTCAATTTCAGTGCCCTTGCCTTTCCCCGGAGGTGCAGAAACTACAAATCTTTATTCTCCTCTTGGAGTATTTGTGTTGGAAACTCCTGTCCTGTATGATTCTTGAGTTGCCCTCCAGAAAGCATCACCTGGTCTATGAAAGACAGTCAGTTTCAAGCATCAGGAGATATGGTTCATGAAACAGGAAAAGGATCAAATATGGATAAGGAAAGAACAGTTCAGAAAGGACAAGGGAATCGGCTTGGTGACTTCAATAATGTCATATCAGCCTTGCCCCACAGCCTGCCACACGAGAACTGTGTTTCTTGTTTTCTCTGCAGTTGCTCTCCTCTGTGGTTCCACATCTTTTGATTAGTTTTAATAATAGAAGAGGGCTTCCCTGGTGGTCCAGTGGGTAAGGACATCGCCTTGCAGTGCAAGGGGCGCTGGTTTCATCCCTGGCCTGGGAAGATCCCACGTGCCATGGAGTGGCTGGACCGATGTGTCCAGTTACCGAGCCGGAGCTCTGGAGCGTGTGCTCCCAGAGCCGGTGCCCTGTGACAACAGAGGCCACTGCGATGGGAGGCCCACATGGGCCAAAGAGCAAAGATGGATGAAAACAGACGAAACACCAATAGAAGTGGCCCACCTGCCCCCCTCCCTCCCCAACTCCCCCCCATAAAAAGAGTAGGAAAAAAATAACAGAAAAATAATTATGGCTTGATAAAGAAATACTTTTACTTGGTCGAAGCAAGTAGGTAGAGAATTTGTTTTTCAGATTAATACGTGATAGTGGGAAATGGAAAAATCTGGCCATGAGATGTGAATAAATTCTTTGTATTCATGACTGGTCACCTATTTGAAGAACGCATGTAATGTGTTTTCCCTGTTCAGATGAGGGAACTGCAGACGACTTGCCCCAAGACACAAGCAGGGGATGGTAGGGTCAGGACAAGGTACTGTCATGTCAGAACCCATTTGATACACTACCTGATTCAACTAGGAACCTGAAAATACAGATAACTGAGAAGAGTTTCTGGGTGCCGTGTCCTACTCCATCAGTCTCCCCTTTTGGAGCATCACCTGAGCCCCCTGATCACAGGAGAGAGTGAATCTAGGTTTCTGTGACACCAAATATGTGACATCTCCACCAACAGCAACCAAGTCCCCAGACACCTCTGGGCGTCCAACAAGTAATTTACTTCTGATGTGAATTTGTGGAGTTACTGCAGATTCTGCAGGTTGAGAGCTCAAGACTGTCCTCATTTCAGGTGCCAGCTACGAGGTCCCGAGTCACTTGTGCTTGTGACCAAATGGCTGAAATCCGAGGGTCCCTGAGCTACCTTCATATTCAACAGCTGAATCGAACCTGTGGCTGAACTTAGGAAAACCCTGGCTTACTATTACCGGATTAATATACAAAATAAAGGTCCAGGCAGCACAGGGAGGAGATGTGCTGGGCAAAGGGGGCGTGCCCAGCCCCGTGCCCTCATGAGCACAGCTCCCTCACATCTTCCTCCTGTGGCCACCAGCCTGCAAGCTCTCTGAACTCCAGTGTTTATGTATGTCTTTCTGGGGTTCACTCAGCAGGTGTATTGGTTGGATCATCAGCCATTGGTGATTGTTTTCACTCTCAGTTCCCTCTCTGTCCTCAGAGGTGCTGGCATGAGAGCTGGTGAAAACTGTGACCTTTAAAGGGGTGTTTGAGGTTTCTTGGAGACCATCCCCATCCTGAAGGCATCTTGTGTCACCTTTAGTGACTCATCTCTTAACTTATAAAGTCAGTAACTTCTAAGAGTTTAGGACCGAGCCCTGGGCCTTAAGAAAATTAACAGAAAAATAATTATGGCTTGATAAAGAAATACTTTTACTTGGTCGAAGCAAGTAGGTAGAGAATTTGTTTTTCAGATTAATACGTGATAGTGGGAAATGGAAAAATCTGGCCATGAGATGTGAATAAATTCTTTGTATTCATGACTGGTCACCTATTTGAAGAACGCATGTAATGTGTTTTCCCTGTTCAGATGAGGGAACTGCAGACGACTTGCCCCAAGACACAAGCAGGGGATGGTAGGGTCAGGACAAGGTACTGTCATGTCAGAACCCATTTGATACACTACCTGATTCAACTAGGAACCTGAAAATACAGATAACTGAGAAGAGTTTCTGGGTGCCGTGTCCTACTCCATCAGTCTCCCCTTTTGGAGCATCACCTGAGCCCCCTGATCACAGGAGAGAGTGAATCTAGGTTTCTGTGACACCAAATATGTGACATCTCCACCAACAGCAACCAAGTCCCCAGACACCTCTGGGCGTCCAACAAGTAATTTACTTCTGATGTGAATTTGTGGAGTTACTGCAGATTCTGCAGGTTGAGAGCTCAAGACTGTCCTCATTTCAGGTGCCAGCTACGAGGTCCCGAGTCACTTGTGCTTGTGACCAAATGGCTGAAATCCGAGGGTCCCTGAGCTACCTTCATATTCAACAGCTGAATCGAACCTGTGGCTGAACTTAGGAAAACCCTGGCTTACTATTACCGGATTAATATACAAAATAAAGGTCCAGGCAGCACAGGGAGGAGATGTGCTGGGCAAAGGGGGCGTGCCCAGCCCCGTGCCCTCATGAGCACAGCTCCCTCACATCTTCCTCCTGTGGCCACCAGCCTGCAAGCTCTCTGAACTCCAGTGTTTATGTATGTCTTTCTGGGGTTCACTCAGCAGGTGTATTGGTTGGATCATCAGCCATTGGTGATTGTTTTCACTCTCAGTTCCCTCTCTGTCCTCAGAGGTGCTGGCATGAGAGCTGGTGAAAACTGTGACCTTTAAAGGGGTGTTTGAGGTTTCTTGGAGACCATCCCCATCCTGAAGGCATCTTGTGTCACCTTTAGTGACTCATCTCTTAACTTATAAAGTCAGTAACTTCTAAGAGTTTAGGACCGAGCCCTGGGCCATATGATGAGAAGGATCAAATATGAATCTTTTTAATACTACACTACAGTGAGCTTCAGATACAAGGCAGGGGCCTAGTATAGAGTTCTACATATGGAGCCCTTGATTGGGTATAGCTAGGAGGGATATATATATATATATATATATATATATAAATATATATATATATTTAAATTTAATATAATCCTTCATGAGAGTCATAGTGTCAGTGAAGAAAATATGTTACAACTTCAGACTTTCCTGGTGATCCAACAATTAAAAAAGCCCCTGCCAATGCATTGGACATGGGTTCCATTCCTGGTTTGGGAAGATTCCATGTGCTTCGAGGCAAATAAGCAGGTGAACTGCAACTTACTGAGCCCAGATGCCCAGAGCCTCTGCTCTGCAACAAGAGAAGTCACCACAATGAAAAATCCACGCACTGCAACCAAAGAGAAGCCCCTGTGATTAGAGAATATCCCCAGAGAATGTTGGAAACACTCACCCCCATCCCACCCTCATGCTCCTTCCATGGGCTCCCCTCATCTCCCCACAGTCTGTAGAGGAGAGGTGAGTCCAGACCTCCCTTGGCCCTGGCTATGGTTTGCACACACCAGGGCGCTGTCCACCAGGATGACCAGGAGCATGAGAGGGCTGCAGAAGGCAGAGCCGGTGCATCTTCTTGGGCTTGCAGGAGGACTCCTGAGGATGCTGGGGACTGATTGAGCTTTTAATATCCTGGCTGATGGGTGGAATCAGGTGATGAAGACAAACATGGGGAAGGAGAGGACCTGGGTCAGTCCTGTTTACTGCATAAATCTCCCTACCTAACCATGCCTCCTACTTCTCTCTGCAGGGACCAAATGTCAGGTAACAACAGTTTTCAGACTTGACTATGCCTGTGGGTCTCCTATAAACACAAATCATGATTCCAGAAGGGAAGCTGCGTCCAGTACGGCCACTTGGGGAGCATCCCAGCACCTAGAGCAGTGCCTGGCTGGTGACTGGTGTTCAGTGAGTGGAGGAGAGCAGATCAAAGAACAGAAAGTGATCAGCAGGGTGTTAGCCCATGTCCTCCTTTTCAGCTTTCCGCGGGCATCATCACACCTGGACCTCAATGCCCTTCCCCCTCACCCACCGCAGAGGACAGGTGTGACTCAGGACTCCTTCCTGCAGCCGCTGCCACAGCTTCTGCACTGGACGGACACCTGCCCTTCACCAGGCACTGGTCCAGGCAGGAGCTGAGCTGGGGAGGCGAAGTCCTCCTGGGCTGTACCCTCCAGTGCGTGCGCTTTGGTCACGGCATGGGCACTGGAGTAGTGGAATATCAGGGGGTATTGACACTGTGACTTACATAGGAAATATTAACATGGTCTTCTTCCTGTTCTTGGCACAGACCTCCCCAAACTACTGGAGTTCCCTGAGAGTTAAGAGCAACAAGGGAGTCTTTCATCATGTGAGGGAGGTGACTAGGAAACACCCAACCTAAACCAGGGATGGAGTGGGTTGCCTGGGTAACCAGCACTTGATGGGGGGCGGGGTGGTTTTCATTTCCACCTTTCGTCTATCCCTGCCCCCACACCTCAGGGAGGGGAGACAGGTGGAGGGTGAATCCATCACAAATGTCTAACGATTGAATGAGTGATGATTTGTGATGAGGTCTCCACAGAAACCTCAGAAACCTCAGCGAGTCATTATGACCCATCACTTACGACTGAGAATCAAGAATCTCAGTTCCTTAGAAAGTACCTTACCCAAGGGACAGCACAGGTATACACGGCTCGTGGGTGACGGCAGCAGCTTGCCAGGGGCTCCGTCTCCCCTCTTTTCCTAGGGGTCACTCTCCACTCTGCAGCCTCAGGGATCCTCTTAAAACTTGAGTCTTAGCCTGGCACTCTCATGACCAGTGCCTCCACGACTCCCCAGCTCTGTCAAAGTCTGCCTGTCTGCAGCCCTTCTCCTCCTCCTGGGCTCCCTGGTGGCCGGCATCCCTGGGGGTGAAACCAGGAACCAGGCCGAGGGTAAGTCCCAGCTCACAACTGCTCTACAGACTGGAGGGAAAGGAGGTGGTGAGTCCGTGGAAGGGCTGGGAACAGGGCTGTGGCGGGTGGTGCCCTCCCTCTCTGGATTTTCTGGAAAGTGAACACTTGAACTCCAAGGACACTTCTTTCCTCTCAAAAGATATCATGAGTGTGTGTTCAGATTGAAAAAAAAAAAATCTCTCCTCACTTGACAAAATTAGGGACATCATCTCTAGACTTTTTTTTTTTTTTAAGTTTTTTTTTTTTTTTAATTATTTATTTATTTGGCTCCACTGGATCTTAGTTGCAGCATGTGGGATCTAGTTCCCTGACCAGGATCGAACCCAGGCCCCCTGCATTGGGAACACAGAGTCTTAACCACTGAACAACCAGGGAAGTCCCCATCTCTAGCCTTTCTAATCCTGGTCTCTATTTTGTCCTTAAAGGCCACTTTAGTATAAGAAAAATATCCATATTTGATCCTTTCCTGGTTTATGTCCTAGGCCTCCTGAAACTACTGGAATTTATTATCTTTCTGTAAGTAATGTATCAGTGAAAGCTGAGATCTTAGATAGTGTCTATTTGCGCATGGACTCCAGAACAGGCCAGCAGAAGATGATAGGGGTAGAATGATCAGCCCCCAGTTCCTCTGGGGAGAGCAGAGTTTACTGATACGGAGTTCCATCAACAATGCCAAAGATTCAATTTGCCTGCATCCAACCCTCAATTAAAATGTATGAACATTGGGTTCAGAAAACTTCAGGGGAGGTGATAACATCAAGGAATTGTGAAGGGGGGAGAGTCCTGAGAAGACTTACAGGCTTGGCATTTTTTATTCCCTGTTTGTCTTATGCTTCTCCTCCATTTTGCTGTCCCTGAGTTTTATCCTTTATACTAACTGGGGATGGTAAGTGAAGGGCGTTCCTGAGTTCAGTGAGTGGTTCTGATAACTTGTTCAACATGGGAGGTAGGTCAAGGAATCTGAATTTACAGGCCGTTGGGTCACACATATAAGTGACCCCAGGGCTTGTGACCAACACTTGAGGTGGGACCTCTCCTCAGGGACCAAGCCCTCACCCTGTAGGGGGCTGGGTTGCCTCTACGGATTCAGTGTCAGAAATGAATTAACTTCTGGATGCCCAGTGGATGTTGGGAATTGGGTAACTGTTAGTAGAGACCCCACATGTTTGGTGTCAGAGACAAAACCGAGACTCACTCTTTGATAAGACCCGTTTGTGTCTGGGCTGAGGATCAGGAATGGGAGACTATCGTATGTTGAACAGAGCACCCAGAACCCCTTACTGCTTCTTGAGATTTTCAGAATTCATGGCAGAATCAGGTGCTTGACCACACAGATTGTGATGGACTGTGTTTTCTCCTCATCCTACCCACTGCATGTTCTGTTTCCTTTGGCAAGTTCCCTCTGCAGTTTCTTCATGAGAGCAGGGGGACCATGTTACTTGAGGGTTTTGAAAGGATTACCAGTCACAAGTACAAAGATTTTACACACTTGTAGTCAGTGTTGTCCATTTTCCACCAAAACCTTTCAGTCTGAAAGACTTGTAAGCCTACCTACATTTCCTCATGACACATTTAAAAATGCATCAAATAATGATCATTTCGTTGTTATGAAATCACTCAGAGTTGAGTTGCAGCTGAGTGCCTTCCCTCCAGAGGCAACTGCGGTAGAGCAAGCAATGCAGTACTTCCTTGAGTTTGCTCGTGGGCCCAAGCCTGCTTTTTCCAGGCTGGTATGAAATCTATTTTTCCCCATGAGACTGTATTTTATTTTCCTACAATTTCAGTGAAATATGGACCTTGCAAATCACCCTCAATTAAAATGTATGAACATTGGGTTCAGAAAACTTCAGGGGAGGTGATAACATCAAGGAATTGTGAAGGGGGGAGAGTCCTGAGAAGACTTACAGGCTTGGCATTTTTTATTCCCTGTTTGTCTTATGCTTCTCCTCCATTTTGCTGTCCCTGAGTTTTATCCTTTATACTAACTGGGGATGGTAAGTGAAGGGCGTTCCTGAGTTCAGTGAGTGGTTCTGATAACTTGTTCAACATGGGAGGTAGGTCAAGGAATCTGAATTTACAGGCCGTTGGGTCACACATATAAGTGACCCCAGGGCTTGTGACCAACACTTGAGGTGGGACCTCTCCTCAGGGACCAAGCCCTCACCCTGTAGGGGGCTGGGTTGCCTCTACGGATTCAGTGTCAGAAATGAATTAACTTCTGGATGCCCAGTGGATGTTGGGAATTGGGTAACTGTTAGTAGAGACCCCACATGTTTGGTGTCAGAGACAAAACCGAGACTCACTCTTTGATAAGACCCGTTTGTGTCTGGGCTGAGGATCAGGAATGGGAGACTATCGTATGTTGAACAGAGCACCCAGAACCCCTTACTGCTTCTTGAGATTTTCAGAATTCATGGCAGAATCAGGTGCTTGACCACACAGATTGTGATGGACTGTGTTTTCTCCTCATCCTACCCACTGCATGTTCTGTTTCCTTTGGCAAGTTCCCTCTGCAGTTTCTTCATGAGAGCAGGGGGACCATGTTACTTGAGGGTTTTGAAAGGATTACCAGTCACAAGTACAAAGATTTTACACACTTGTAGTCAGTGTTGTCCATTTTCCACCAAAACCTTTCAGTCTGAAAGACTTGTAAGCCTACCTACATTTCCTCATGACACATTTAAAAAAATGCATCAAATAATGATCATTTCGTTGTTATGAAATCACTCAGAGTTGAGTTGCAGCTGAGTGCCTTCCCTCCAGAGGCAACTGCGGGTAGAGCAAGCAATGCAGTACTTCCTTGAGTTTGCTCGTGGGCCCAAGCCTGCTTTTTCCAGGCTGGTATGAAATTAGTCAAGACTCAGTGCCCTTCCCTGTGCTCCCCTATGAGACTGTATTTTATTTTCCTATCATGATATGGATGACAGACAACTTACATAACCAAGCCTCATTAGCATAGAGACTAATGGGATTTTTACTCTATCTGCCTTCTTACTGATGGTGCACTTGGCATGAGTTAAAATAGGAGAGTAATTCACTGGAGAAATAGTTATCAAAATGTATCCTTTTGGCTCAGAAAGCATGGTTCTTAGAGCTGAGAAGCCGCTGTAAACAAAATATGGTAAAATAATACTCTTATAGGAGGGAGATACAGATTAAAGACCGAGGAAAATCCTATGCGAGGTCGAGATGAGTGTTGTGAAGAAAGACAGTGATGTGGATTCAGGAGGCTGTAGAGGGTCAGGGAAACCCTCTGTGACAAGGAGGTGTTGAGCAGAGGCCGGCAAACATTGTGCCTAGTGTGTCTGAGCCACAGACAGGACCAGGATGGCTCACCTGAGTGGGCTGAGGGTCTGGGGAGTGGAAGGGTTTGAGACAGAGAAGTCATGGAGGTAGGTCCTGAAGAACCTTGTAAAACTTTAAGAATCAGAATCTGACTATCAGAAAGCTGGGGAGTCCGAGAGGCACTGGTCATGGGAGCCTTAGGATAGAATTTACTGTGAAGCCAGATCCTTGTGCCTGCAGTGTGGAGAGTGGCCCTTAGGGGGCGAAAGGCAGAGACGGAGACCCCTGGCTGCTACAGTGATCCAGTGAGCCAGGAAGGAGTGTGCGTGCGTATTGCTGCTTGGATCCATCACAGTTCATTAGAATAATAGGAATAACTTGCTCCGTGGAGTTTTCTGTAAAGGCTCATCACAAATCGTGATTCATTAAATTCTTTAGCCCCCCCCCTTTGGTAATGGATATCATTTCCTCATGACACATTTAAAAATGCATCAAATAATGATCATTTCGTTGTTATGAAATCACTCAGAGTTGAGTTGCAGCTGAGTGCCTTCCCTCCAGAGGCAACTGCGGTAGAGCAAGCAATGCAGTACTTCCTTGAGTTTGCTCGTGGGCCCAAGCCTGCTTTTTCCAGGCTGGTATGAAATTAGTCAAGACTCAGTGCCCTTCCCTGTGCTCCCCTATGAGACTGTATTTTATTTTCCTATCATGATATGGATGACAGACAACTTACATAACCAAGCCTCATTAGCATAGAGACTAATGGGATTTTTACTCTATCTACCTTCTTACTGATGGTGCACTTGGCATGAGTTAAAATAGGAGAGTAATTCACTGGAGAAATAGTTATCAAAATGTATCCTTTTGGCTCAGAAAGCATGGTTCTTAGAGCTGAGAAGCCGCTGTAAACAAAATATGGTAAAATAATACTCTTATAGGAGGGAGATACAGATTAAAGACCGAGGAAAATCCTATGCGAGGTCGAGATGAGTGTTGTGAAGAAAGACAGTGATGTGGATTCAGGAGGCTGTAGAGGGTCAGGGAAACCCTCTGTGACAAGGAGGTGTTGAGCAGAGGCCGGCAAACATTGTGCCTAGTGTGTCTGAGCCACAGACAGGACCAGGATGGCTCACCTGAGTGGGCTGAGGGTCTGGGGAGTGGAAGGGTTTGAGACAGAGAAGTCATGGAGGTAGGTCCTGAAGAACCTTGTAAAACTTTAAGAATCAGAATCTGACTATCAGAAAGCTGGGGAGTCCGAGAGGCACTGGTCATGGGAGCCTTAGGATAGAATTTACTGTGAAGCCAGATCCTTGTGCCTGCAGTGTGGAGAGTGGCCCTTAGGGGGCGAAAGGCAGAGACGGAGACCCCTGGCTGCTACAGTGATCCAGTGAGCCAGGAAGGAGTGTGCGTGCGTATTGCTGCTTGGATCCATCACAGTTCATTAGAATAATAGGAATAACTTGCTCCGTGGAGTTTTCTGTAAAGGCTTCATCACAAATCGTGATTCATTAAATCTTTAGCCATTTGTAATGGATTCACCCTTCAAACCTTCTCCTCTCCTTGAGGTATGGGGGGAGGGAAGAGCAGAAGGTGGAATTAAAACATCCACCCCCTAATCAGGTGTTGGCTACTCAGACAGTCAACCCCCATTTTAAGGTTAAATGTAGGCTTTACTAGTCACCTCCCTCGGGGCTTCCCAGGTGGCATAGTGGCAAAGAACCTGCCTGCCAATGCAGGAGATGTAAGAGGCACAGGTTTGATTCCTAGGTATGGAAGATCCCATGGAGGAGGTCATGGCTACCCACTCCATCATTCTTGCCTGGAGAATCCCATGGACAAGGGGCCTGGTGGGCTACAGTCCATAGTATGGCAAAGAGCTGGATATGACTGAGCAAGCGTGTATGCAGTCAGCTCCCTCATGACAAAAGACTGCTTCAATGCTCTTATGTCTTAGGAAATCCAATGGTTTTAGGAGCTCTGTTTCAGAAATGGGAAGAAGACCAAATTAACATTTTTTATATAAGTCGCTGGTGGCTCAGCTGGTAAAGAATCCACCTGCAGTGTGGGAGGCCTGCGTTTGATCCCTGGGTTGGGAAGATCCCTTGGAGAAGGGAAAGGCTACCCACTCCAGGGTTCTTGCCTGGAGAACTCCATGGCTTGTCCATGGGTCACAAAGTGTCGGACACGACAGAGTGACTTTCACTTACTCATTTATATAAGTATAAATACTCTCTTAGTATTTCATTATTCCAGTGACTCTGATGTAATCAAAGGAAACACATTATTGTTTTCTTCCATGCCTTTTTCCATTAAGTCATGATGACTTCACACTTTTTTTTGGTAGAAGCTTTCAACCATACACACATACAGACAATAGTATAAACTGCTAGACCATTGTCCAGCTCCAATCATGATCAACATGCGGAGAATATTCTTAACATATATCCTTTATTCTTGTTCTATTTGCAGCTCATCAGTGGCATCATGCCAATTCATCTATAAATATTCAGTAACAATATGTGATTATTTACAATATTACCCTGTCATTTTATAAGGCCTTTCCTTGCTGCTTGGATCCATCACAGTTCATTAGAATAATAGGAATAACTTGCTCCGTGGAGTTTTCTGTAAAGGCTTCATCACAAATCGTGATTCATTAAATCTTTAGCCATTTGTAATGGATTCACCCTTCAAACCTTCTCCTCTCCTTGAGGTATGGGGGGAGGGAAGAGCAGAAGGTGGAATTAAAACATCCACCCCCTAATCAGGTGTTGGCTACTCAGACAGTCAACCCCCATTTTAAGGTTAAATGTAGGCTTTACTAGTCACCTCCCTCGGGGCTTCCCAGGTGGCATAGTGGCAAAGAACCTGCCTGCCAATGCAGGAGATGTAAGAGGCACAGGTTTGATTCCTAGGTATGGAAGATCCCATGGAGGAGGTCATGGCTACCCACTCCATCATTCTTGCCTGGAGAATCCCATGGACAAGGGGCCTGGTGGGCTACAGTCCATAGTATGGCAAAGAGCTGGATATGACTGAGCAAGCGTGTATGCAGTCAGCTCCCTCATGACAAAAGACTGCTTCAATGCTCTTATGTCTTAGGAAATCCAATGGTTTTAGGAGCTCTGTTTCAGAAATGGGAAGAAGACCAAATTAACATTTTTTATATAAGTCGCTGGTGGCTCAGCTGGTAAAGAATCCACCTGCAGTGTGGGAGGCCTGCGTTTGATCCCTGGGTTGGGAAGATCCCTTGGAGAAGGGAAAGGCTACCCACTCCAGGGTTCTTGCCTGGAGAACTCCATGGCTTGTCCATGGGTCACAAAGTGTCGGACACGACAGAGTGACTTTCACTTACTCATTTATATAAGTATAAATACTCTCTTAGTATTTCATTATTCCAGTGACTCTGATGTAATCAAAGGAAACACATTATTGTTTTCTTCCATGCCTTTTTCCATTAAGTCATGATGACTTCACACTTTTTTTTGGTAGAAGCTTTCAACCATACACACATACAGACAATAGTATAAACTGCTAGACCATTGTCCAGCTCCAATCATGATCAACATGCGGAGAATATTCTTAACATATATCCTTTATTCTTGTTCTATTTGCAGCTCATCAGTGGCATCATGCCAATTCATCTATAAATATTCAGTAACAATATGTGATTATTTACAATATTACCCTGTCATTTTATAAGGCCTTTCCTTGTAGCTCAGGTGGTAAAGAATCTGCCTGCAATGCAGGAGACCCCTGTTTGATTCCTGGGTCTGGAAGGTCCCCTGGAGAAGGGATAGGCTACCCACTCTAGTATTCTTGGCTTTCCTGGTGGATCAGACGGTAAAGAATCAGCCTGCAATGTGGGAAATCTGGGTTCAGTTCATGGGTTGGGAAGATTCCCTGTAGAAGGGAAAGGCTGCCCACTCCTGTATTATTTATTTATTTATTTTTGGCTATTCTGGGTTTTCACTGCTGCCACAGGCTCTTCTCTAGTTGCAGGGAGTGGGGGCTACTCTCCAGTTGAGGTGAGCAGGCTTCTTGTTGCAGTGGCTTCTCTTGTTGTGGAACTTGGGCTCTAGAGCTCATGGGCTTCAGTAGTTGCGGCACATGGGCTTAGTTGCTCCGCAGCATGTGGGATCTTCCTTGTTCAGGGATTGAACTTGTGCCTCCTGCGTTGGCAGGCGAACTCTTTACCACTGAGCAACCAGGGAAGCCCCCACTCCTGTATTCTTGGCTGGAGAATTCCATGACTCATCAATGGATCGCAGAGTCAGACATGACTGAATGACTTGCGCTTTCATCCTGTCTTTGTGAAACTTAACAACATTAATAATAGTGCCCTAAAAGTCAAGACATCTAGGGCCTTCTTACAACCACATTGGGCAGTCTTCACTCTAGGGACATTTCTTGACTCTCAAAAGGCAACATCATCTGTTAAACTTTTTTTTTTTTTCCAGTGTCCCAACTCACTATACCAGATCAGGGACCCACCATTGAGAATCTCTCAATTTCTCCTGTGCTTCTTCTCCATTTTGCTGTCCCTGAGTTTCTTTCCTGATGCTTGACAATAGTATAAATTTGCTAGACTCTGATGTAATCAAAGGAAACACATTATTGTTTTCTTCCATGCCTTTTCCATTAAGTCATGATGACTTCACACTTTTTGGTAGAAGCTTTCAACCATACACACATACAGACAATAGTATAAACTGCTAGACCATTGTCCAGCTCCAATCATGATCAACATGCGGAGAATATTCTTAACATATATCCTTTATTCTTGTTCTATTTGCAGCTCATCAGTGGCATCATGCCAATTCATCTATAAATATTCAGTAACAATATGTGATTATTTACAATATTACCCTGTCATTTTATAAGGCCTTTCCTTGTAGCTCAGGTGGTAAAGAATCTGCCTGCAATGCAGGAGACCCCTGTTTGATTCCTGGGTCTGGAAGGTCCCCTGGAGAAGGGATAGGCTACCCACTCTAGTATTCTTGGCTTTCCTGGTGGATCAGACGGTAAAGAATCAGCCTGCAATGTGGGAAATCTGGGTTCAGTTCATGGGTTGGGAAGATTCCCTGTAGAAGGGAAAGGCTGCCCACTCCTGTATTATTTATTTATTTATTTTTGGCTATTCTGGGTTTTCACTGCTGCCACAGGCTCTTCTCTAGTTGCAGGGAGTGGGGGCTACTCTCCAGTTGAGGTGATCAGGCTTCTTGTTGCAGTGGCTTCTCTTGTTGTGGAACTTGGGCTCTAGAGCTCATGGGCTTCAGTAGTTGTGGCACATGGGCTTAGTTGCTCCGCAGCATGTGGGATCTTCCTTGTTCAGGGATTGAACTTGTGCCTCCTGCGTTGGCAGGCGAACTCTTTACCACTGAGCAACCAGGGAAGCCCCCACTCCTGTATTCTTGGCTGGAGAATTCCATGACTCATCAATGGATCGCAGAGTCAGACATGACTGAATGACTTGCGCTTTCATCCTGTCTTTGTGAAACTTAACAACATTAATAATAGTGCCCTAAAAGTCAAGACATCTAGGGCCTTCTTACAACCACATTGGGCAGTCTTCACTCTAGGGACATTTCTTGACTCTCAAAAGGCAACATCATCTGTTAAACTTTTTTTTTTTTTCCAGTGTCCCAACTCACTATACCAGATCAGGGACCCACCATTGAGAATCTCTCAATTTCTCCTGTGCTTCTTCTCCATTTTGCTGTCCCTGAGTTTCATGCATTATAACAACTGAAAGTAAAGGATGTTCCTTAGTTCTGTGAGTAGTTCAAATAAGTTATTGAACTTTGAGGTGGGTCACGGACCTCTAATTTTGTAGCCAGTAGGTCAGACATGTAAGTGACCACAGGACTCGTGATTAACACTTGAAATGTGGACGCTCCTCGGGACCAAGTCCTCAGCTTGGGGGTGCTGATCACCTCAGTGGATTTAGTGTCAGAAGTGAGTTGACTCCTGGATGCCTAGTGGGTGTTGGGAACTAGCTGCTGTCAATAGAGACCCCACCTGTTTGGAGTCAGGGACAGCATTCAGACTCATTCTTCTCTGTCATTCGTGTCTGATGTGAGGACCTTAGAACTATGTCATCTGGAGAGAGCACTCAGAACCCCTCCCCAGTTTTCTTCATTTTCAGAATTCCTGGCAGAATAAGGTACTTGATTAAATGGGTTGTGACTTGTCCTGATCTTAACACTTGAAGACTTTCTGCTCTGGGGCAAGTCATCTGGAATTACTGCTGCTGAAAGGGGGAACAGGTTACATGAGTCTTTTGAAAGAATTACCAATCATGAGTATAAAGAATCTGCACATTCATGCACAATGATGTCCACTTTCCACCAAAATGTTTTAGTTGAAGACACGTCTACATGTCCTCACCACCCCTAAAAACTGTCAAATGATGATCATTTGTCTGTAATGAAATTAATCAGAATGTTGAGCATCAACTGGGCCTACCTTGTTCAGGGATTGAACTTGTGCCTCCTGCGTTGGCAGGCGAACTCTTACCACTGAGCAACCAGGAAGCCCCACTCCTGTATTCTTGGCTGGAGAATTCCATGACTCATCAATGGATCGCAGAGTCAGACATGACTGAATGACTTGCGCTTTCATCCTGTCTTTGTGAAACTTAACAACATTAATAATAGTGCCCTAAAAGTCAAGACATCTAGGGCCTTCTTACAACCACATTGGGCAGTCTTCACTCTAGGGACATTTCTTGACTCTCAAAAGGCAACATCATCTGTTAAACTTTTTTTTTTTTTCCAGTGTCCCAACTCACTATACCAGATCAGGGACCCACCATTGAGAATCTCTCAATTTCTCCTGTGCTTCTTCTCCATTTTGCTGTCCCTGAGTTTCATGCATTATAACAACTGAAAGTAAAGGATGTTCCTTAGTTCTGTGAGTAGTTCAAATAAGTTATTGAACTTTGAGGTGGGTCACGGACCTCTAATTTTGTAGCCAGTAGGTCAGACATGTAAGTGACCACAGGACTCGTGATTAACACTTGAAATGTGGACGCTCCTCGGGACCAAGTCCTCAGCTTGGGGGTGCTGATCACCTCAGTGGATTTAGTGTCAGAAGTGAGTTGACTCCTGGATGCCTAGTGGGTGTTGGGAACTAGCTGCTGTCAATAGAGACCCCACCTGTTTGGAGTCAGGGACAGCATTCAGACTCATTCTTCTCTGTCATTCGTGTCTGATGTGAGGACCTTAGAACTATGTCATCTGGAGAGAGCACTCAGAACCCCTCCCCAGTTTTCTTCATTTTCAGAATTCCTGGCAGAATAAGGTACTTGATTAAATGGGTTGTGACTTGTCCTGATCTTAACACTTGAAGACTTTCTGCTCTGGGGCAAGTCATCTGGAATTACTGCTGCTGAAAGGGGGAACAGGTTACATGAGTCTTTTGAAAGAATTACCAATCATGAGTATAAAGAATCTGCACATTCATGCACAATGATGTCCACTTTCCACCAAAATGTTTTAGTTGAAGACACGTCTACATGTCCTCACCACCCCCTAAAAAAACTATCTGTCAAATGATGATCATTTGTCTGTAATGAAATTAATCAGAATGTTGAGCATCAACTGGGCTTCTTACCTTTGAAACAACTGCAGAAAGAGGAGGAAATACAGGACTTCCAAGTGTTTGCTCGAAGTGTATAGGCTGTTCTTTCCAGACTGGTATGATAGAAGTCAAAACTCAATGCACCTCAGTTTGTTGTCCCATCACATTATTATTTCATTTTCATATTAGCATGTACTATGTTAGAGGAGACACATTATTACACAGACAGAGGAAAGAAAGTGAATGTGCTAATTACTCAGTCGTTTCTGACTCTTTATGATGCCTTGAACTGTAGCCCACCAGGCTCTGCTTATCTATGCAATTCACAAGGCAAGAGTCCTGGAGTGGGTAGCCATTCCCTTCTCCAGGGGATCTTTCTGTCCCAGGGATCTAGCCCAGGTATCCTGCACTGGAGCCACTCTGTGTCATTGATCCCTGAGGGAAACACTTGATATAGACATATAGATAGACAGGCCTCATTATCAAATAGACTAATGTGAACTTTATTATATCCAGACTCTTCAGTTACTCTACCCTTGGCATGAGTATGACGTGGGAGATTCATTTACTTGACGCATATTTATCAAATACTTTTTTGTCCCAGAAGTCACATTTTTTGGAGTAGGGAAACAGCTGTCAACAAAATACAGTGAAATAACATGCCTTCTGAGAGGATGACAGACAACAAAAACAGGAAAACACTACTCCAGATGGTGATGCGTGTCATGAAGAAACAGAGCAATGGGGATTCAGGAGGCTGAAGCCCTCTGCGGAAAGGAGGTCTTGAGTACAGGCTTCCAAAACATGTGCCTGTTGTGTCTGAGCAGCGACCAGGACCAGGGTGGCTGGGGCTGTGCGGGTGGAGGGGAAGAGAGTGGCAGGGGATGAGGCAGAGATGCTCTGGCGGCACATTGTGAGAAACCTTGTAGGACTTTATAAGACTATGAATTAGACTCTGAGAGAGCTGGGGCGCCACTGAGGAATTGGTCATGGGAGCCATGATAGGATAGGACTCGAGCTTTGAGAGCATCCCTGAAGCTGCTGAGCAGAGCGTGGCCTCTAGGAAGCAAAGGCAGAGACAGGGCCACGGGTCCAGGGAGCCATGATGGACTGTGTCCCTGCACTGTGCCTTGGGCAGAAGTCCATTCTTTAGAGGAACAGAAATGACTTGCTCTGCTGAGACTTCTGTAGAAACTTCACCACAAATCACAACTCATTCAATGGTTAGGCATTTGTGATGGATTCACCCTCCATCCGTTTCCCTACCTTGGGTTGTGGGGCAGGGAAAGAGGACAGTAGACATGACAGTTCCCACAGAGCCAATCAAGTGTTGGTTACCCAGGCAAGTTACTTCATCCCTGGTTTCGGTTGAGTGTTTCCTAGTCTTCTCCCTCACATGATAAAAGACTCCATTGTTGCTTTGATCGGTCAGGAACCTTCAGGGGTTTTAGGAGCTCTGTGCTGGGAATGGGAAGAAGACCAAATTCATATTTCTTATATAGTCACAGTATAGATATTTCCACAGTATTCCATTATTACAGTGCCGATGTCATGACCAAAGCGAACATGTTGGAGGGCTACAGCCCAGGAGAATGTCACCTTCCCCAGCGAAGTCTCTGCCTGCACCAGTGCCTGGTAAAGAGCAACTGTCTGTCCAGTGGAGAAGCTGTGGCAATGGTTGCAGTAAGAAATTCATGTCATGCTTGTCATCTGATGTAAGTGAGGAGGATAAGGGCATTGAAGTTTAGATGTAATGACACCAGCTGGAGGCTAACACGGAGGACGTCAGCGAACATGCTGTGGATCACTTGTCGGTTCTTTGATCTGTTCTCCTCCATGCACGGCTCTAGGTGCTGGAATGCTTCCTGCGTCACGGTATTAGACCCACGGGCACAGTCAAGTCTAAGAATTTCTGTCACTGGAATTTAGGCCCCTGTAGAGAGAAGCCAGAGGGATGGCCAGGAGCGAGATTATGCAATAAACAGGACTGACCCAGTTCCTCCCCTTCAACGCTCCCCTTCTCCTCACCTGATCCCACCCCTCAGCCAGGATGTTAAAAGCACTGTCCATGCTCAGCATCCTCAGCAGCCCTCCTGCAAGGCTACGAAGATGAACCGGCTCTGCCTCTCCGCAGCCCTTCTCTTCCTCCTAGCTATCCTGGTGGACAGCGCCCCACTGGATACAGACAATATTGAGGCCCAAGGTAGGTCTGGACTCACCTCTCCTTTTCAGGTTCCAGGGAAATGATGGGAGTCCATAGGAGGGATGATGTGGAGGGCAGGTGTGAGGTGGGCGCTTTCAACTCTCTCTGGATTTCTCTTGACATGTTGGGAAGGATTTTTGTTTTTTGGTTTTGTCTGTTCGCCTTCCTCCCTATGCGAGGATATTCTTGGTTATGGGGGCTACTCTGGTTGTGCTATGTGGATTTCTCATTGTGGTAGCTTCTGTTGTTGCAGACCAGAGGCTCTAGGCGTCTGGGTTCAGTAATTGCAGTTCACCTACTTAGTTGCAACGAGGCATGTGGAATCTTCCCAAACCAGGGTTTGAGCCCATGATCCCTGTAATGGCAGGCAGATTCTTAACTATTGCACTGTAGGGAAGCCTGAAATTGCAAGCTTTTAACTCCGCTGACATTACGACTCTTACAAGAAAATGCATTAAAATTTATAATAAAATTTCTCTGCCTTGTCCTCACTGTAGTATAATAATAAAAAGATCAATATTTGATCCTTCTCATGGTTAATGGCCAGGACTCATAAAACGTTTGGAATTTACTGACTTCATGGATTATAGGATGGATCACAAAAGGTGACTCAAGTTAGCTTCAGGATTGGGGCTGGTCTCCAAGCTCTTTCTCTTATCCCCTTATGACTATTATTTTATTATCCCGATGCATCCTTTATTTCGTCCACTGTTGATGACTGTTTCATGATCCATATTTGATCTTGTCTTGGTTCATGGCCGAGGCCTCCTGAAACTCTTGGAATTTACTGTCTTTCATAGGCCTGAGGTCAAGTCGTGCACTGGGGCCTCTGGACCATGCAGCACCAGCTGAGACTAAAGACATCATCAGAAGTGTGATTATAGGTTTGGAGCTTCTACCCCTTTGGGGGAGCGGAGAGGGCACGGGGATTGAAAACAGTCAACACTGGCTGATGATTCCATCAATAAGCCTGTTAGCAAAATCTCAATAAAGGTCCATAAATATGGGCATTTCAAGAGCTTTTGGGGTGGTAACACCTGGCAGTGATGTGAGGGTCCTGTGCTCTCCAGGGCATGGAGGCATCCCACACCTCCATTTCCACTCTGCCCTGCACATCTCACTCATTTCACTGTGCCTAGATTTATCCCTTATAACAACACGAGGTCAGTGTGTGCATGTCTTCCCGATTTTGGTCATCAGATCTATTGAGCTATGACCATGGAGGTGGGGTCATGGAACTCGCCAGTTTTAGACGCTTCATCAAACTGTGCGTGACTTGCACACACATGGCTGGCTTCTGCCCTGAGGACAGTTTTGAATCCTCAATCTGTAAAATCTGTAGTAACTCCGCTAATTTCTTACCAGAATTAAATGGATTTGTTGGACACCTAGTGGGTGTTTGGAGAATTGAATGTTGCTGCTAGAGACATCATGTGTTTGGTGTCAGTGAAACCCAGACTCATTCTCCCTGTGCTTTGCGAGCTCAGGTGAGCCTTGGGGGCAGGGGAGGCGTGAAAGCAGGACGCTGCACCCAGAAGCTCTTCCCAGTGATCATATGTTCAGATTTCCTGGCAGAAAAGGATAAACACATGGGCTGTGACAGGGAAGTATCTTGTCCTGACCCTGTCACCCACATAGCCTGTGTCCTAGGGCAAGTCATCTACAGGTTCCTCATCTGAACAGCAGGCATATACTACATGGGTTCTTTGAACTTATTACTAGTCATATATATGAAAAGCTTAATCACATTTCATGGCCAACTTTGGTTCTCTTTCAACAGAAAATGTTCCTTTGGAAAGATTTCTCTGCCTTTCTGGCTTGGGGTCAGGAACAAATATTTATGTGTCAAATAACAGTTGTCCTTCTATTATAAAAATGAATAAGAAAAGACCTGGGCCCACTGAGCAGAGCAACTGCAGGGAAAGCCTGAAACAGCACCCTTGTGTGGTTGGCTCCTGGGAGCAAGGCTGACACAATGTTAGCAACGTCTTCAGGCCTTTCCCCTCATCCACTGCTGACTATCATTTTAATATCATTTTAATATCCATACTGGAACCTTGTCCTGATTCATGGTCCAAGACTTCTGAACAATTTGGAATTTTTGTCTTTTGCAGGTAGCAGGCTCCTGGAAATAGGAACCAATATGATAAGAGATGTGGCTGAAAAGCTCAGTGGCAGATATAAAGGTTTGAACTTTCTGCACCTATGGGGAGAGGGGAGGGCACAGAGATGGAGATCAGTCACCCCTGGCCAGTGATTCAATCAGTCTGCCTCTTTAGTGAAACCTCAGTAAGAATTCATTTATGTTGGGATTCAGAAAGTTTTCTGGATGGTAACAAATGAAGTCTATTTGGCAGTGCTGTGCTCACCAGGGCTTGGAGGCTCCACCCACCTCCACCCCTCCTTTGCCCTACACATCTCCTCCGTTTCACAGTTTCTGAGTCTTGTCCTGCACATAATCTAAGAACAGCGAGTTAAGAGTTTTCCTGAGTTCATTCACCAGTTAGATTGAGTTATTGAGCATGGAGGTGGGGTCATGGAAACTTCAACTTTTAGTCCCTTGGTCAGAAGCAGGAATGACTTGAAACCTCAAGGCTGGCATCTGAAGAGAGGACAGTCTGGATCCTTCAACCTGTGGCAGTTGCCCAAACTCCACAGATTTGGTATCAGAAATCAATCGACTGGGTGTTGGGAGGGGATGGTGTTGGTGGAGAAATTACTTATTTTGCCTTAGGGAATCATCTACAGGTTCCTCATCTGAACAGCAGGCATATACTACATGGGTTCTTTGAACTTATTACTAGTCATATATATGAAAAGCTTAATCACATTTCATGGCCAACTTTGGTTCTCTTTCAACAGAAAATGTTCCTTTGGAAAGATTTCTCTGCCTTTCTGGCTTGGGGTCAGGAACAAATATTTATGTGTCAAATAACAGTTGTCCTTCTATTATAAAAATGAATAAGAAAAGACCTGGGCCCACTGAGCAGAGCAACTGCAGGGAAAGCCTGAAACAGCACCCTTGTGTGGTTGGCTCCTGGGAGCAAGGCTGACACAATGTTAGCAACGTCTTCAGGCCTTTCCCCTCATCCACTGCTGACTATCATTTTAATATCATTTTAATATCCATACTGGAACCTTGTCCTGATTCATGGTCCAAGACTTCTGAACAATTTGGAATTTTGTCTTTTGCAGGTAGCAGGCTCCTGGAAATAGGAACCAATATGATAAGAGATGTGGCTGAAAAGCTCAGTGGCAGATATAAAGGTTTGAACTTTCTGCACCTATGGGGAGAGGGGAGGGCACAGAGATGGAGATCAGTCACCCCTGGCCAGTGATTCAATCAGTCTGCCTCTTTAGTGAAACCTCAGTAAGAATTCATTTATGTTGGGATTCAGAAAGTTTTCTGGATGGTAACAAATGAAGTCTATTTGGCAGTGCTGTGCTCACCAGGGCTTGGAGGCTCCACCCACCTCCACCCCTCCTTTGCCCTACACATCTCCTCCGTTTCACAGTTTCTGAGTCTTGTCCTGCACATAATCTAAGAACAGCGAGTTAAGAGTTTTCCTGAGTTCATTCACCAGTTAGATTGAGTTATTGAGCATGGAGGTGGGGTCATGGAAACTTCAACTTTTAGTCCCTTGGTCAGAAGCAGGAATGACTTGAAACCTCAAGGCTGGCATCTGAAGAGAGGACAGTCTGGATCCTTCAACCTGTGGCAGTTGCCCAAACTCCACAGATTTGGTATCAGAAATCAATCGACTGGGTGTTGGGAGGGGATGGTGTTGGTGGAGAAATTACTTATTTTGCCTTAGGGAATACCCAGACTCACCCTCCGCTGTGATTTGAGGGCTCAAGTGAGGCCTGGGGAGAGGCAAGTAGTGAAAGCAGGACGCTGTACCCAGAAACTCTCACCGATTATCTGTACGTTCAAGTTCCTAGCTGAATCAGGCAGTGTATCAAATGAGTTGTCCCGACTCTACCACCTGCATGCTCGTGTCCTGGGAAAGTCATCTGCAGTTTCCTCCTCTGAAGAGGGGAAACGTGTTACATGAGTTCTTCAAACAGATGACCAGTCGTGAATATAAACAATTTATTCACATTTCATGGCCAGATTTGTCCAATTTGTTGTTAATGTGTTCATTAACAGCATGTTAATCTGAAAAAAATATCTCTACCTACTTGCTTTGGCCAAGTAAAAATATTTCTTTATCAAGTAATGATTATTCCTCTATTATTAAAACTAATCAAAAGATGTGGAACGACAGAGGAGAGCCATGCAGGGAAGCAAGAAACACAGCCCTGCGTGGTAGGCTCTGGGGCAAGGCGAGACAATATTACTAAAGTCTCCAGGCCCCTTCCCTTGCTTTTTTGACTGTTCTTCTCTTATCCATATTTGATCCTTTTCCTGTTTCATGGACCAGGCCTCCTGAAACTCTTGAAATTTTCTCCCTTTCGTAGATGAGGCGATGATTTCCAGGAGACAACTCCAGGAACATACACTAGAGGAGTTAAGACGGACACCCAGAAGGAAGCAACCCAAAGGTTTGTAGTTTTTGTGCCTCTGGGGAGAGGGAAGGGCACTGAGATCTCGATCCATCATCAATGGCCAGTGATTCAACTGATAAGCCTATTTCTTGAAGCCTCAAAAAATGCATAAATATTTAGGTTCAGAGAGCTTTCCGGGTGGTGAATGCAAGTACAGGATGTGAGGGTGCCGGGCTCGCGAAGGCAGGGAGGCGTCCCACACCTCCACTCCCCGTCTGCCCTGCACATCTCCTCCATTTCACTGTCTGTGAATTTCTTATGCACGTTAATCTGAGAACAGTAAGTAAGGGCTTTCCTAAGTTTGATTGTCAGTTCCATTCAGTTACTCAACTTGGAGGTAGGGCCATGGGCCCTTTACATTTTAACCATTTGGTCACAAGCATAGGTGCCTCGGGCCCAGGGGGCCGGTCACTAAACTTAGACATTTTTGAGCCCTCAGTGTGGGACCTGCACTAACTGCAGGGATTTCCTACCTGATGTCAGTTGACTGGGGGAGGCCCAGTGGGTGTTTAGGGAATTGGATGGTGTTGGTAGAGACACCACATATTTGTTGTTGGGGTAAACCCAGACTCACCCCGCTCTGTGATTTAGGGACTTAGGTGAGGCTTGGGGACAGGATGTAATGAAAATAGGGCATTGCATCCAGAAACTCTTACAAGTAATCTGTGTGTTTCAGAATTCCTGGTAGAATCAGGTGTTGTATTAGATAGGCTGTGACATCATAGTAACTAGTCTTGACCCTACCATCCACATGCCCTGTGTCCTGAGGCAGGTCATCTGCAGGTCCCTCATCTGAACAGGTGAACCATGTTACATGCATTCTTTGAACAGATTATCAGTCATGAAGATAAAGAATGTATTCATATTTCATGACCAGTTTTGTCCATTTTCCACCAGTGTGTTAATCTTAAGAACATTATCCTTGTACCTCCTTTGGGCAAGAAAACTTATGAGGTGTCAAATAATAATTATTCCTTTGTTATTGAAATAAGCAGAAAGATGTGGGACCACTGAGCAGTGTAACTGCAAGAGTGCAAAGCAGCCCTTCTGTGGTTTGGCTCATGGGATGAAGGCTGAGACAATACGAGCAAAGTCTCCTGGCTGTTTCTCTTGTCCTCTTTTGGCTGTTATTTTATTGTTCAGAACTGATCCACATTTGATCTTTGTCTTGATTCATGGCCCAAGCCTCCCGAAACTCTTGAAATTTACTTTCTTTGATAGGTCATGAGAATGAAGGTTCCCATCTTCCTGTAGGCAGTCCTTTCCTGGGCAATTATCCCATTCTGGTTTAGGAGAGTCTTAGCAAACTCACTGATATCACATACCAAAACACACTTTTATTGTTCTCATCGCATAAGAAATACCAACATTTTTTGGAAAGTGTCAGGAAAAGATGGAAAAAATGTATATTTCTTCTTTTAATCATAGTATCAAAAGTATCAGTATTCAATTGATACAACCCCTGGGAGGTAACTGAAGTAAGCATAATGGTATGCTTTTTTAAATGTTCCTTTCCATTTATAGCATGACTCCTTCACTATTTTTATTAGAAGTGAAATGTTTTTACTGTACACATAAGTGCCGGGAATATTTACAGTATTATAAAACTCAGGTGTTCAGATGCAGTAATTATGACATATATGGAGTAATTTTTACCTGTGACCTCTTTTTGTTGTTGTAGAGTTGTTTTGTTTTCTTAAGCATTTACGTATTTATTTGGGTTGGCTGGTTATTGGTTGTGGGGACCAGGCTCAGTAGTTATGGCGGGCTGATTTAGTGCCTATAGCATTTGGCACTTTAGCTCCCTGACAAGGGACTGAATCTAAGACTCCTGTATTGGAAGCTGAATTCTTAACCACTGGACCACTAGCAAACTTCTATAGAAGTTTTAAGGCTAATCTAAGGTATTATACCCATTTTTCTTAAAATACTTCATGAGAGACATACATGTGGACATGATTACTATATCACATCACGCCAAACAACATTAATAATTCTGTAAAAAATTTTTGATCAAAGGGGTTTTTCAATTTAAATATCCCCCACAACCTCGACATTCTCTATTGCAAACAAACGAGGGATTCTAATTGTTGACCTTGTGCTGAGCTGTGATAACCATCCTTATAAACGACCTACAGTCCCTTCCATTCCAGTACATGTTAAGCCTGCCTCATGCCTGGAGCCTAAACATACGGGCCCCTGCAAGAGCAGCGTGCCCAGGTACTTCTACAATGACATCACTGGGCACTGCGAGCAGTTTACGTATGGCGGCTGTGAAGCGAACGGAAACAACTTCCTCACGGAAAAGGACTGCATGAAGACCTGCGGTCACCTGGCAGGGTCTCTGTGGTAAGACAGCGGGCAGGGCACAGTAGGAAGGGAAGGGCTGGGGAAAGAGGTGGAGCTCAGGGGACACACACCATCCACATCTGCACAGCGTCTTGCCTCCTTGATGCTGCCCAGGAGAAGAGGCTGCAGTGTCCTGTGAAACCACACACTGATCAGGTTCTCCAGGGGTGAGAATGGCAGGAGGTCAGGCCCAGGTGCCTCTTTGTGAGAATCTGAGCCTGATCACATACTCTTCTTTCTCAGATGAGGAGACCGATTCAGCCACCCTCCAGGGCAGATCTGCAGGGCTCCTGAGTTCCCCATTAACCTTGGAAAACTCACTTCCTTCTTGTTGACTGCTGCAGCACCTCAGTCAGGTTCAGGGAGACTAGCGGGTGTGGCGAGATGTTAAGAAATACATGCATAGGGCTTCCCTCGTGGTTCACTGGGTAAAGAGTCCACCTTGCAGTGCAAGGGGCAATGGTTCGATCCCTGGTCCGGGAAGATCCCACGTGCAGCAGAGTGGTTGTGCCCATGTGTCCAAGTATAAGCCAAGGCTTTAGAGGCATGTGCCCAGAGCCAGTGCTCTGCAATAATAATGGGAGGCCCACACAAGCCAAAGAACAAAGAGGGATGAAAATAGATAAATGAAAGACCAATAGAAGTGGCCAAACAAACAAAAAAAGAGAACCATTTAAGAATAAAAGATGGATGAAAATAAATGATGACTTAGAGGCAAAAATAAAAAAAAGAAGAAAATGAAATACATGCATAGAAAGAGATAAACTGAAAGGATGGGAATGGGGGGACTCCCAATCTTGTAGATCGAGAGCCCCGAACACATTCACTCAATCCTCTTTTATTGATAGCTTAAGCATCCAGCTAATGTTTGCAAGAAATAATCCGATCAGTACAGACTGGAATTCAGTTACATCCCTGGTCAACAACTGTCCTTGAGACTGTATGCTGTTTATGTTATTTCTTTAAGGGAAAGGACTTGCTGCAGCTGGGCGGGGTGGGCCACTAGACCTGTAAGAAGTTCAAAGGGGTCTGGTCTGTGTGCGCATGCAGTGTTCTGACCGGCATTCCTAAGCCCACAGCAGCACTCCTATCTGTTCTGCCAGCTGGTGTGACCCCAGCTAATGAGCCCATAGTTGACTCAGTCCTCCCCATTATGTCTCTCTTTGTTTTTTCTCCTTCCAAGTCATCTTTCTCATGGCTTGGCTAAGTCTGTGAAGACTTCTGCTGGCTTGTCTCCCACAGGTGACCATTTGGGTCATGGGAATTAAAGGTCCATAATATTTGGAAAGTCTAGGATTCTGCTGGCTCAAGTGTGCCTCTTTGTGAGAATCTGAGCCTGATCACATACTCTTTCTCAGATGAGGAGACCGATTCAGCCACCCTCCAGGGCAGATCTGCAGGGCTCCTGAGTTCCCCATTAACCTTGGACAACTCACTTCCTTCTTGTTGACTGCTGCAGCACCTCAGTCAGGTTCAGGGAGACTAGCGGGTGTGGCGAGATGTTAAGAAATACATGCATAGGGCTTCCCTCGTGGTTCACTGGGTAAAGAGTCCACCTTGCAGTGCAAGGGGCAATGGTTCGATCCCTGGTCCGGGAAGATCCCACGTGCAGCAGAGTGGTTGTGCCCATGTGTCCAAGTATAAGCCAAGGCTTTAGAGGCATGTGCCCAGAGCCAGTGCTCTGCAATAATAATGGGAGGCCCACACAAGCCAAAGAACAAAGAGGGATGAAAATAGATAAATGAAAGACCAATAGAAGTGGCCAAACAAACAAAAAAAGAGAACCATTTAAGAATAAAAGATGGATGAAAATAAATGATGACTTAGAGGCAAAAATAAAAAAAAGAAGAGAAAATGAAATACATGCATAGAAAGAGATAAACTGAAAGGATGGGAATGGGGGGACTCCCAATCTTGTAGATCGAGAGCCCCGAACACATTCACTCAATCCTCTTTTATTGATAGCTTAAGCATCCAGCTAATGTTTGCAAGAAATAATCCGATCAGTACAGACTGGAATTCAGTTACATCCCTGGTCAACAACTGTCCTTGAGACTGTATGCTGTTTATGTTATTTCTTTAAGGGAAAGGACTTGCTGCAGCTGGGCGGGGTGGGCCACTAGACCTGTAAGAAGTTCAAAGGGGTCTGGTCTGTGTGCGCATGCAGTGTTCTGACCGGCATTCCTAAGCCCACAGCAGCACTCCTATCTGTTCTGCCAGCTGGTGTGACCCCAGCTAATGAGCCCATAGTTGACTCAGTCCTCCCCATTATGTCTCTCTTTGTTTTTTCTCCTTCCAAGTCATCTTTCTCATGGCTTGGCTAAGTCTGTGAAGACTTCTGCTGGCTTGTCTCCCACAGGTGACCATTTGGGTCATGGGAATTAAAGGTCCATAATATTTGGAAAGTCTAGGACCTGTCAAGTTGACCAGTGTCTACGCGTGGGCTACTCAAAAAGTGATGGCACTCAACAAGTTCTTTTCTTTTTGCAGAGGACATGTGAAGAGTGGTCCCCGCAACTCTGAAGACTGTGGAGGACCCCTGCAGGGTTGGGCTGTGGCTGCTTCTGGAACAGTTCAGTCTCCTTGCAGATCTTCTCTCCCCTGCCCTTCTCAGCAGAACCTGCCTATTTCTTTCTCTCCATGGGTCTACATGGCTTTGTTCTGTCTCATCTAGTTGACTTTCTGCAGCATGAGAACGCTTATTGAAGTCCCTGGCACAAAGGAGAGAGTTCATAGATATTTAAGGAAGGAAAGAAGGAATGTAGGAGCACATTCCTCATGAACAAAGTAACTGCTGTCCTTTGGTGATGCCAGGGTTTTGGTCTTAACCTACATCCTCACCTTCCTCCCCCTCCGCACCAGCAATGCTCTCCTTGTAGAGGCCAAGGTGGCATTTCAGCATCCAGTTCCCAGCATCGGTAACGAGAGAAGAGTTTCAGATAAAGAAGCCCCTTGGCCCCACAACGATGTTGCAACTTTCCATTCTCTAGCTTTAAGCACTGTGACTTATAGTTCAATAAATGCACATTCAAATTAAATGGACTGGAGTGGAGTCTGTTATTTGCAGCTACAGACCTTAACCAATAGGTTCCATGGAAACGGTGGTCCTTCTCACTCTTCCATAGACTTTGGGCACCTCCCCTTTCCCTGCCCAGAGACTGTGCCCTACTAGGTATACAGAGAAAGCTCGTTACAGCATCATCGACTTCTTAACAGCCACCCCCAAGCTACAGAGAAACCTGGGAGACAGACACCTCGGCATGACAGCTTTTATTCCTTTCTTCTGACCCGGGGGGGCATGTAAGTTCAAAGGGGTCTGGTCTGTGTGCAGTGTTCTGACCGGCATTCCTAAGCCAGCAGCACTCCTATCTGTTCTGCCAGCTGGTGTGACCCCAGCTAATGAGCCCATAGTTGACTCAGTCCTCCCATTATGTCTCTCTTTGTTTTTTCTCCTTCCAAGTCATCTTTCTCATGGCTTGGCTAAGTCTGTGAAGACTTCTGCTGGCTTGTCTCCCACAGGTGACCATTTGGGTCATGGGAATTAAAGGTCCATAATATTTGGAAAGTCTAGGACCTGTCAAGTTGACCAGTGTCTACGCGTGGGCTACTCAAAAAGTGATGGCACTCAACAAGTTCTTTTCTTTTTGCAGAGGACATGTGAAGAGTGGTCCCCGCAACTCTGAAGACTGTGGAGGACCCCTGCAGGGTTGGGCTGTGGCTGCTTCTGGAACAGTTCAGTCTCCTTGCAGATCTTCTCTCCCCTGCCCTTCTCAGCAGAACCTGCCTATTTCTTTCTCTCCATGGGTCTACATGGCTTTGTTCTGTCTCATCTAGTTGACTTTCTGCAGCATGAGAACGCTTATTGAAGTCCCTGGCACAAAGGAGAGAGTTCATAGATATTTAAGGAAGGAAAGAAGGAATGTAGGAGCACATTCCTCATGAACAAAGTAACTGCTGTCCTTTGGTGATGCCAGGGTTTTGGTCTTAACCTACATCCTCACCTTCCTCCCCCTCCGCACCAGCAATGCTCTCCTTGTAGAGGCCAAGGTGGCATTTCAGCATCCAGTTCCCAGCATCGGTAACGAGAGAAGAGTTTCAGATAAAGAAGCCCCTTGGCCCCACAACGATGTTGCAACTTTCCATTCTCTAGCTTTAAGCACTGTGACTTATAGTTCAATAAATGCACATTCAAATTAAATGGACTGGAGTGGAGTCTGTTATTTGCAGCTACAGACCTTAACCAATAGGTTCCATGGAAACGGTGGTCCTTCTCACTCTTCCATAGACTTTGGGCACCTCCCCTTTCCCTGCCCAGAGACTGTGCCCTACTAGGTATACAGAGAAAGCTCGTTACAGCATCATCGACTTCTTAACAGCCACCCCCAAGCTACAGAGAAACCTGGGAGACAGACACCTCGGCATGACAGCTTTTATTCCTTTCTTCTAAGTTCTGTTGTGTTTGGGGGCAGGTTGTCCTCCGGGAGCCACAGAGGAGAACGGCCTGACACTCAGCTGTCCACTTTTCTATGGAATCCAACTCCCTGAGGCCACTTGAAGGGAGGGGGCTTCTTAGTTCTTAAAGAAGGAGAACTACTCTCTTGTGCCCCAGGCTCTGTGCTAGCTTTTTTTTTTTTTCCAAAAAAAACCTTTTATTTTACTTTTAACTTTTATAGAGTTTTGTTGTTTACAGATATGTAAGTTCTCAGATTAGTCATATGTATATCCCCCCACCCCACCCCTCCAGACCGTCACACAGCACCCCTGCAGGATCCCCTTTTCTCACAGCACAGTGACTACAGCTATTTTCTTCACATATGATAGTACAGGTTTTCATGCTACTTCCTTTACGCCTCTCACCCACTGTTCCTTTTGCTGAGAAATTGCATGGACAGAGGAGCCTGGAGGACCTCAGTCCATAGGGTCACAAAGAGTCGGACACACCTGAAGGGACTAAACAACAACAGCAGCAGCCTGTTTTCACAGTTTTTTTTTTTTTTTTTTTTCAGGGTGCTATTCTCTCTTTATTAGGATGCACATCTGCAACTTCATAAAGAGCAAAGAGGGCGGTGGCTGCCAGGGGCTGTGGGACAGGGGAGGGCTTGTCTAATGATGGTTCCCATGTTTTGGGGTTTGTTTTTTTTTTTTCAGTTTTTTTTTTTAATTTATTTATTTATTTTTGTACATGTATGTTCCCAGATCAATCAGATGCATATCCCTTGACCCTCCCCCCACCCAGTTCCCCCCCCATCCCTCCAGACCATCGCTCCAAGTGGTTGTAGGTACTCCTATTCCCCTAGCACAATGACAATAGCTATCTTTTCTACACATGACAGTATAGGTTCCCATGTTACTCCCTCCCATTGTTCGGTCTCCACAATGTCTTTATGTCTATTCTCTGTTTTTTCATGAGTTCACTGCGTGTGTTATCATGACCATCTTACTAGATCCCATATATATGAGTTAGTATACTATACTTGTCTTTCTCTTTTTGACTTACTTCACTTTTTATGATAGGTTCTAAAGCCAGCCACCTCATTAGGACTGAGTCTTCTGCATTTCTTTTAACAGCTGAGTAGTATTCCATTGTATATATGTACCAGAGCTTCTGGATCCATTCATTTGTCGATGGACATCTAGGTTGCTTCCATGTTCTGGCTATTGTATAGAGAGCTGCAATGAACATTGGGGTACAGGTGCCTCTTTCAGTTTTGATTTCATCAGGATATAGGCCTAATAGTGGGATTGCTGGGTCATAGGGTGCTTCTATTTTAGTTTTTTAAGGAATCTCCATATTGTCTTCCATAGAGGTTGTATTAATTTACATTCCCACCAGCAATGCAAGAGGGTTCCCTTTTCTCCACACCCTCTCCAGCATTTGTTGTCTGTCGATTTGTTGATGATGGCCATTCTGACAGGTGTGAGGTGGTATCTCATTGTGGTTTTAATTTGCATTTCTCTAATAATAAGCGAGGTTGAGCATCGTTTCATGTATTTTTGGACCATTTGTATGTCCTCTTTGGAGAGGTGTCTCTTTAGATCTTTTCCCCATTTTTTGATTGGGCTGCTCATTTTCCCTGTGCTGAGTTGTCTGAGTTGCTTATAGATTTTGGAGATTAATTCTTTGTCTGTTGTTTCATTTGCTATGATTTTCTCCCACTCTGTGGGGTGTCTGTTGAATTTTTTGTAATTTCTTTTGCTGTACAAAAGCTTTTAAGTTTCATAAGGTCCCATATGTTCATTTTTCTTTTCAGTTCTGTTATTTTAGTTGGTGGGTCAAAGAAGATCTTGCTTTGATTGATGTCCTTGAGGGTTTTGCCTATATTCTCCTCTAAGAGTTTGATGGTTTCTGGTCTTACATTGAGGTCTTTAATCCATTTTGAGTTGATCTTAGTGTATGGTGTCAGGGAATGTTCCAATTTCATTTTTTTGCATGTAGCTGTCCAATTCTCCCAGCACCACTTGTTAAAGAGGCTGTCTTTGTCCCATTTTATAGTTTCTCCTCCTTTATCAAAAATAAGGTACCCATAGGTACGTGGGTTGATCTCTGGGTTCTCAATCTTGTTCCATTGATCTATAGTTCTGTTTTTGTGCCAGTACCATACTGTCTTGATAACTGTTGCTTTGTAGTAGAGTCTGAAGTTAGGGAGGCTGATCCCTCCAACTCCATTTTTCTTCCTCAGGATTGCTTTGGCTATTCGAGGTCTTCTGTGTTTCCATATGAACTGTGTTATTATTTGGTCTAGTTCTGTGAAAAATGTCAGTGGTAGTTGAATAGGTATTGCATTGAATCTGTAGATGATATTTGGAAGTATGGTCATTTTCACAATATTGATTCTTCCAATCCAGGAACATGGAATATCTCTCCATCTGTTTAAGTCTTCTTTAATGTCTCTCATGAGTGTCTTGTAATTTTCTGTGTACAATTCTTTTGTTTCTTTGGGTAGGTTTATTCCTAGATATTTGATTCTTTTGGTTGCGATGGTGAAGGGGATTGCCTCTTTGATTTCGTTTTCTGATTTTTCATTGTTTGTGTATAGGAATGCCAGTGACTTCTGTGTGTTGACTTTATATCCTGCAACTTTGCTGAATTCATTGATTAGTTCTAGTAGCTTTGTAACCGTGTCCTTGAGATTTTCTATGTATAATATCATGTCGTCTGCAAAAAGAGAGAGCTTGACTTCTTCCTTTCCAATCTGGATTCCTTTGATTTCTTTCTCTTCTCTTATTGCTGTTGCTGGGACTTCCAGGACTATGTTGAATAGCAGTGGTGAAAGTGGGCACCCCTGTCTTGTTCCTGATCTTAGAGGGAATGCTTTCAGTTTTTCACCATTAACAATAATGTTCGCTGTAGGTTTCTCATAGATGGCTTTTATTATGTTGAGATAGGTTCCTTCTATGCCCATTTTCTGAAGAGTTTTGATCATAAATGGATGTTGTACTTTGTCAAAGGCTTTTTCTGCATCTATTGAGATGATCTTAGTGTATGGTGTCAGGGAATGTTCCAATTTCATTTTTTTGCATGTAGCTGTCCAATTCTCCCAGCACCACTTGTTAAAGAGGCTGTCTTTGTCCCATTTTATAGTTTCTCCTCCTTTATCAAAAATAAGGTACCCATAGGTACGTGGGTTGATCTCTGGGTTCTCAATCTTGTTCCATTGATCTATAGTTCTGTTTTTGTGCCAGTACCATACTGTCTTGATAACTGTTGCTTTGTAGTAGAGTCTGAAGTTAGGGAGGCTGATCCCTCCAACTCCATTTTTCTTCCTCAGGATTGCTTTGGCTATTCGAGGTCTTCTGTGTTTCCATATGAACTGTGTTATTATTTGGTCTAGTTCTGTGAAAAATGTCAGTGGTAGTTGAATAGGTATTGCATTGAATCTGTAGATGATATTTGGAAGTATGGTCATTTTCACAATATTGATTCTTCCAATCCAGGAACATGGAATATCTCTCCATCTGTTTAAGTCTTCTTTAATGTCTCTCATGAGTGTCTTGTAATTTTCTGTGTACAATTCTTTTGTTTCTTTGGGTAGGTTTATTCCTAGATATTTGATTCTTTTGGTTGCGATGGTGAAGGGGATTGCCTCTTTGATTTCGTTTTCTGATTTTTCATTGTTTGTGTATAGGAATGCCAGTGACTTCTGTGTGTTGACTTTATATCCTGCAACTTTGCTGAATTCATTGATTAGTTCTAGTAGCTTTGTAACCGTGTCCTTGAGATTTTCTATGTATAATATCATGTCGTCTGCAAAAAGAGAGAGCTTGACTTCTTCCTTTCCAATCTGGATTCCTTTGATTTCTTTCTCTTCTCTTATTGCTGTTGCTGGGACTTCCAGGACTATGTTGAATAGCAGTGGTGAAAGTGGGCACCCCTGTCTTGTTCCTGATCTTAGAGGGAATGCTTTCAGTTTTTCACCATTAACAATAATGTTCGCTGTAGGTTTCTCATAGATGGCTTTTATTATGTTGAGATAGGTTCCTTCTATGCCCATTTTCTGAAGAGTTTTGATCATAAATGGATGTTGTACTTTGTCAAAGGCTTTTTCTGCATCTATTGAGATGATCATGTGATTTTTGTCTTTCAACTTGTTGATATGGTGTATCACGTTGATTGATTTGCGGATGTTGAAGAAGCCTTGCATGCCTGGGATGAACCCAACTTGATCATAATGTATGAGTTTTTTGACATGTCGTTGAATTCTGTTTGCTAGGATTTTGTTGAGGATCTTGGCATCTAAGTTCATCAGTGAAATTGGCCTATAGTTTTCCTTTTTTGTGTTGTCTTTGCCTGGTTTGGGTTCTGTGCTAGCTTTTGTCTGCCTTACTCTACCATCTGTCTTAAGAGTCCTTGTAGGGAGGAAATGGAGGCATGGAGAGGACGCTCAGCTGCTATTCATTTCCTCGCGTGGCAGCTTCTTGCTCTCCCCAGTGGAAGGACACTGATGATATTCTCTTTCTTCTGCTTCTGGGAAGATGTCAGATGGAGGCATCTTGGCAAAACAGAATTATCAATTTCATGAGTAAAGCAAGGCATAGGGACCACAGAAAACACAGTACTGTAATTAACAAGAACACAGCGCGGTACTCTTACACACTTCCTTGTAGTTTTGGGCACATTTCTCAACATCTCTGAGCTTTCCTTTCTTTCTTTTTTAAATTAATTAATTTATTTTTGGCTGTGCTGGGCCTTCGTTGTGGCTCCTGGGTTCCAGAGAGCAGGCTCAACAGTTGTGGCGCATGGGCTTAGTTGAATGTGGGATTTTCCCTAACCAGGGACTGAACCTGTGTCTCCTTCACTGGCAGGCAGATTCTTTAAAAAAATTTTTTTTTTACAGAGTTTTGTTGTCTGCTGCCACACATCGACCCGAGTCTTCCACAGGTATGCACACGTCTTCCTCCCCATCCCACTCCTTCAGGTGACCACAGAGCCCCTGTTGGAGATCCCGTAGTCCCACAGCATATCCTCACACCACTCCCTCACCCCAAGGTCCATAAGACTGTTGTCCATGCTTGCCTCTCCATTGCTCATTAGCAGGCAGATTCTTTTATTTATTTATTTATTTATTTATTTACTTTGGGCGGGGGTCGGGTTGGGGAGGGAGGGGAGTGGGCGGGCCACTTCTATTGGTCTTTCGTTTGTCTCTGTTCATCCGTCTTTGTTCTTTGGCCCGTGTGGGCCTCCCATTGCGGTGGCATCTGTCGTTGCAGAGCGCCGGCTCTGGGCACATGCGCTCCAGAGCTCCGGCTCGGTGATTGGACACATCGGTCCAGCCGCTCCGCGGCACGTGGGATCTTCCCAGGCCAGGGATCGAACCAGCGCCCCTTGCACTGCAAGGCAGTGTCCTTACCCACTGGACCACCAGGGGAAGCCCAGGCAGGCAGATTCTTAACTACTGGATCACTAGGGAAGCCCCTGAATTTTCCTTTCTTTCATTATAAAATAAGGATAGCAATCTTATTTCTTCGTATTTCTAGTCCCAGAGCAGTAGAAACATCCTTGCTCCTAGTTGAACTAGGGTTTACTGCTCACAGCAGCAGGGAACAGGAATCATCTTAGAAAACAATATGCTGTCTCATTAAGATAATGTTAGAAAGAATTTATAGGGTGTGGGCTGAGTTAAGTGATTTGGTGGGGGGCTTCAGGAAGCTGGTTTTGCTCTGGATGGAGGCTTAATGCTAAATCTCAGAAGGGATGACCAGCTAGAGTGAGAACTGTACTTGGTCAAGAAGTAGCAGTCACTCAAGATAGGAAGGTGCTTGGTTATATTGGTGCTTTCTGTAATTTAGCTTCTTTGTCAGTGGTCAAATATGATTATCCAGTATTTTTTTTCCTAGATCTTTCATAAAAATAGAATGGCCTCATCTAATGTTGAAGTTTTGTACAATGTTTATGATGAACAGAAGATACGGACGATTGCGGTACCAGCTCAGGTCTTGGCACTGAGAGGTTGCTTTTCTCTTTCTGTACCAATCTCATAGTGTTGTGGTAAGAATAAAAGATACCTTATCCAACATATGTGTCTATGTATGGCCGAGCCCCTTCACTGTTCACCTGAAACTATCAAAAAATTGTTAATTGGCTATACTCCAATACAAAGTGTTTCTGGTGTTAAAAATAAAAATATTTAAAAAAGATGCTCTATCCAAGTATTGGCAGAGTAACCACTGAATGAATGTCAGATCTGATAAGAGTAAGAGTGCTACTGTAAATATGTACATTATTTAATTATTACTAGTAATTACTAGTTTATAACAGTGTAATAAAAATGACTTGTTATTAATGAAAATAGATTGGGTTAAGTAATTTGTCCTGCTGCTCTGTGCTCTTGGACAAGTCATTTCATCTCCTGGAAACATAGATTCTTCCTTTGTGAAAGAGGATGATGTCGTCTGTAATAAGCAATACTCAGGTTTGGGTACTTTTAGGGACCATGTTGATTATGCTGCGGAAATGAGAGCCCCTGGACTGTAGCCCTCTAAGCTTCTCTACCCGTGGAAATTTCCAGACAACAATACTGGAGCAGGTTGCCCTTTCCTTCTCTAGGAGACCTTTCTGATCCAGGCATGGAACCCATGCCTCTTGCATCTCAGTGCACCTCCTCCACTGGAGGGCAGATTCTTTACCCCTGGGCCACCTGGGAACCCCTTGAACACCACAGACCGAAAGTAAATTGTCTCCAAGCATAAAGTTTCCTTGACATTTATTTTTATTTTCTGATGATTCATAGACTCTTTCAGATGGAGAAAGGGTTAGTAAGAAAAACAGAGTATTGAATACAAAGAAGATATCAGAGCTGGAGCAGATGATTTTTACTTCTTTGGATGGGGAAAGAGGTGTTGTTTTTAAATTTTGTTTTTATTTTCTAAGGAGAAGTTAATATGTACTGAGTGCTTTCTATGAGATGCCAGGCATCGCACAAAGCACCTGTCTTCCATTAGAGTGCAGGGAGACTAAGAACTCAGCAGGAGACTGCTTAGGAAGACCTTTCAGTACAGCCCAACAGCTAGACTCACAGTCTTTCAAAACTTCTCTGTGGTTTCCCATATTTAAGCCTGAGGTTAACAGTTTTACTTATTTTCCTCCCCACTGTCTCTACACCTTCAAAATCTCTACTTCAAACATCCTAGTTGTGTATTTCCTAGGCGTTTCTGTTTTATTTATTAATATTTTAATTTTGGCTGCACTGGGTCTTCATTGCTGCCTGCGACCTTTCTCTAGTTGCAGAGCGGAAGCTTCTCTTTGAGGTGCGTGGGCTTCTCAGTGTTTTCTGTGGGCTCTCTCATTGTGTGGGTCAAGTGCTCAGGTCCACTGAATGTTAGATCTGATAAGAGTAAGAGTGCTACTGTAAATATGTACATTATTTAATTATTACTAGTAATTACTAGTTTATAACAGTGTAATAAAAATGACTTGTTATTAATGAAAATAGATTGGGTTAAGTAATTTGTCCTGCTGCTCTGTGCTCTTGGACAAGTCATTTCATCTCCTGGAAACATAGATTCTTCCTTTGTGAAAGAGGATGATGTCGTCTGTAATAAGCAATACTCAGGTTTGGGTACTTTTAGGGACCATGTTGATTATGCTGCGGAAATGAGAGCCCCTGGACTGTAGCCCTCTAAGCTTCTCTACCCGTGGAAATTTCCAGACAACAATACTGGAGCAGGTTGCCCTTTCCTTCTCTAGGAGACCTTTCTGATCCAGGCATGGAACCCATGCCTCTTGCATCTCAGTGCACCTCCTCCACTGGAGGGCAGATTCTTTACCCCTGGGCCACCTGGGAACCCCTTGAACACCACAGACCGAAAGTAAATTGTCTCCAAGCATAAAGTTTCCTTGACATTTATTTTTATTTTCTGATGATTCATAGACTCTTTCAGATGGAGAAAGGGTTAGTAAGAAAAACAGAGTATTGAATACAAAGAAGATATCAGAGCTGGAGCAGATGATTTTACTTCTTTGGATGGGGAAAGAGGTGTTGTTTTTAAATTTTGTTTTTATTTTCTAAGGAGAAGTTAATATGTACTGAGTGCTTTCTATGAGATGCCAGGCATCGCACAAAGCACCTGTCTTCCATTAGAGTGCAGGGAGACTAAGAACTCAGCAGGAGACTGCTTAGGAAGACCTTTCAGTACAGCCCAACAGCTAGACTCACAGTCTTTCAAAACTTCTCTGTGGTTTCCCATATTTAAGCCTGAGGTTAACAGTTTTACTTATTTTCCTCCCCACTGTCTCTACACCTTCAAAATCTCTACTTCAAACATCCTAGTTGTGTATTTCCTAGGCGTTTCTGTTTTTATTTATTAATATTTTAATTTTTGGCTGCACTGGGTCTTCATTGCTGCCTGCGACCTTTCTCTAGTTGCAGAGAGCGGAAGCTTCTCTTTGAGGTGCGTGGGCTTCTCATTGTGTGGCTCCTCTTGCTGTGGGTCACAGGCTCTGCAGAGCGTGGACTCCAGTAGATGTGGCTCATGGGCTCTAGAGTGCTCAGGTTCAGTAGCTGTGGTACACTGGTTTTGTTGCTCCATGGCATGTGGGATCTTCCTTGCCCAGGAATCAAACCCATGTCCCTTGCATTGGCAGATGGATTCGTAAGCACTGGACCACCAGGGAAGTCCCTGTATTGTTTACCTTTGCTCTGGAAAACTTCAAATATCTACCCAAGTGGAATAGTGTAATGAACACCCATATATCCATTACCCAGCCTAAGCAGTCTCCAACTTCATATCCTATGTTTTGTTTGTTGTTGTTGATTTTTTTTCTTCCAGTTTTATTGAGATGTAATTGACATATAGCATAGGCAGCAATGAAGACCCAGTGCAGCCAAAAATTAAGGTGTAGTAGAGATTTTGAAGTTCAAGGTGGTCAGCATATTCATGTGATCTATGTGCATCGTGAAATGATGACCACAATGTTTGGTGAACATCCACCATCCTTTTTCTTTTTTTGCCATTTAAAAAATTTTGCTTTTTTTGCTTTTACAGAGTTTTGTTGTTTACAGATATGTATAATCCCAGGTTAGTCATATGTATATTACCATCTTACATAGATACAAAATTAAAAAAATAGAAGGAAACCATTTCCCTTGTGATGAGAACTCTTAGGAGTTTTCATATATACTGTACAGCAGTGTCTATTATGTTTACCATGTTGTATATTATTATGCATCCGTGATTCTGATCTTAGAACTGTAAGACTACCTTTTGATGGGCTTCACTCAATCCCGCATCTGCCTTCCCATCACCACTAGTAACAACAAATGTGATCGCTTCTCCTGTGAGTTTGTGTATTTCTTAAGTACAATTGATCTATAACACTAGGCTAGTTCCTAGTGCACCACATGGTGATTCAGTGTGCCTGTACCTTTCAAATTATTGTCATGGTAGTCTACTTACCATCTGTCACCATACAAATGTGACAGTTATTGACTATATTCCCCACACTGTATATTTCTTATCTGTGATTCATTTATTTTCCAACTGAAGTTTTGTACCTTTTACTCTCCTACATCTATTTATCTCCTCCCATCCCTCTTCCTTCTGGTAATCATCTGCATCTATGACTCTGTGGTTATGTCTATCATTCGTTTTTAATTTTAGTGGGCTTCTCATTGCGGTGACTCCTCTTGCTGTGGGTCACAGGCTCTGCAGAGCGTGGACTCCAGTAGATGTGGCTCATGGGCTCTAGAGTGCTCAGGTTCAGTAGCTGTGGTACACTGGTTTTGTTGCTCCATGGCATGTGGGATCTTCCTTGCCCAGGAATCAAACCCATGTCCCTTGCATTGGCAGATGGATTCGTAAGCACTGGACCACCAGGGAAGTCCCTGTATTGTTTACCTTTGCTCTGGAAAACTTCAAATATCTACCCAAGTGGAATAGTGTAATGAACACCCATATATCCATTACCCAGCCTAAGCAGTCTCCAACTTCATATCCTATGTTTTGTTTGTTGTTGTTGATTTTTTTTCTTCCAGTTTTATTGAGATGTAATTGACATATAGCATAGGCAGCAATGAAGACCCAGTGCAGCCAAAAATTAAGGTGTAGTAGAGATTTTGAAGTTCAAGGTGGTCAGCATATTCATGTGATCTATGTGCATCGTGAAATGATGACCACAATGTTTGGTGAACATCCACCATCCTTTTTCTTTTTTTGCCATTTAAAAAATTTTGCTTTTTTTGCTTTTACAGAGTTTTGTTGTTTACAGATATGTATAATCCCAGGTTAGTCATATGTATATTACCATCTTACATAGATACAAAATTAAAAAAATAGAAGGAAACCATTTCCCTTGTGATGAGAACTCTTAGGAGTTTTCATATATACTGTACAGCAGTGTCTATTATGTTTACCATGTTGTATATTATTATGCATCCGTGATTCTGATCTTAGAACTGTAAGACTACCTTTTGATGGGCTTCACTCAATCCCGCATCTGCCTTCCCATCACCACTAGTAACAACAAATGTGATCGCTTCTCCTGTGAGTTTGTGTATTTCTTAAGTACAATTGATCTATAACACTAGGCTAGTTCCTAGTGCACCACATGGTGATTCAGTGTGCCTGTACCTTTCAAATTATTGTCATGGTAGTCTACTTACCATCTGTCACCATACAAATGTGACAGTTATTGACTATATTCCCCACACTGTATATTTCTTATCTGTGATTCATTTATTTTCCAACTGAAGTTTTGTACCTTTTACTCTCCTACATCTATTTATCTCCTCCCATCCCTCTTCCTTCTGGTAATCATCTGCATCTATGACTCTGTGGTTATGTCTATCATTCGTTTTTAATTTTAGATTCCCAACATAAGTGATATCATACAGTATTTGTCTTTGTCTGACATCTCACTTAGCATAATACCCTCTGGGTCTATCTATGTTGTTGCAGATGGCAATATTTCCTTATTTTTTTCTGCCTAGGTAATACTCCATTATCTATATATACTATATCTTCTTTATCCAGTCATCTGTTGATGGGCACTTAGGTTGGTTCCATATCTTAACAATTGTAAATAATGTTTCAGTGAACATTGGGGTACCTATATATTTTCAACTTAATGTTTTAATTTTCTCTGAATAAGTACTCCAAAGTGAAATTGCTGGATGGTATGGTAGTTCTATTTTTAATTTTTTTTTTTTTTGAGGAATCTCCCTACTGTTTTTGATAGTGGTTGCGCCAATTCACATTTCTAGCACACTGTACAAAGATTTCCTTTCCTCCACATATTCACACACTGTACAAAGATTTCCTTTCCTTCACATATTCACCAACACTTGTTATTTGTGGTCTGTTTGATATAGCCATTCTGACAGGCGATATCTCATTGTGGTTTCGATTTGCACTTCCTGATGATTAATGATATTGAACATTTTTTTCATGTGCCCCTTGGCAATCTCTACGTCTTCAGACAAACGTTTGTTCAAGTTCTCTGCCCATGTTTTAATTGTTTTTTGTTTGTTTGTTTGACATTGAGTTGTGTGAGCTCTTTGTATATTTTACATATCAATCCCTTACCGGTTATATCGTCTCCCACTCGCTGTCTTTTCATTTTTAAAAATTTATTTATTTTTAATTGAAGGATAATTGCTTTACAGTATTGTGTTGGTTTCCAACATGAATCGGCCATAGGGCCCCCTCCCCCCCGAAAATCCCTCCCTCCCTCTCTCCCTCCCTCTTACCGAGCCCTGGATTGAGTTCCCTTAGTCATAAAGCAAATTTCCACTTGCTATCTATCACATATGTGTAAGGTTGGTCCCCGCCGGGTGTTTTAAAATGAGAGAGGAGGATCGGAATTGGTGAGGCAGAGCAGGCTTTATTGGACGGGCGCTCTCGGGCGTCCCTCACGGGGAGGAGAGGAGAGAGGGAGTGAGGGAAAGCGCACACAAAGACTGGGAGGGCCCCCTTTATAGGTAAGGTGACGTGGTCAGCAGAGCCCCTGGCCAGGTTGGGGCACCGTCGACCTGATTGGTTGAGGCCAGGTGTTGGGGCGTTCGCAAATTGGGCAGTTTGATCTCTCCTTTGTCCAGTGAGAACTTCTGGCGGGGGCAGGGTGGTCCTCCGTTGGTGTCATGGCTGTTTTTCATTGGCCTTTTTTAATCTGGCACGAGGGGCCTTCTAGTCAAGGTCTTTCTTGTGTGTGTGTGGGGGGGTAGGAAGTGGGGGAAAGGAGCCTCGGGACCAGACCTTACAATATGGTAATGTATGTTCCTTCACTCTGCATAAGCTTTTTCAGTTCAGTTCAGTTCCGTTCCGGCTCTTTTCGACCCCATACAACCCAGGCTTTCCGTCCTTTACCATCTCCCGAAGCTTGCTCAAACTCAGGTCCATTGACTCAGTGATGCCATCCAACCATCTCAGTCGTCCCCCTCTCCTGTACTTCTATTTTTCCCCTAACATCTAGCTCTTCTCCATTGACTTGTCAGCTTCAAGTGGCCAAAGGACTGGAGTTTCAGTTTTGGCGTCAGAGTTGATTCTAGGACAGACTGATTTGATCTTACAATCTAATGCATTTTCTAACGCTTTTGCGGGCGATGTCCAACGTAATACCTTACCCACACACAATCTGAAAAAATCAAGTCTTTTCTTAAAACCAGTGTATATAGCCTTGCAAAAGCAAGGCCTCAAAAAATTGGTTAAGACTCAGAGTTGTTCCTCTCCACGGAAATCTTTAGTAAAAGGCGAAAGATTTATACGATCTGAAGAGAAACCAGAGTATAACTCGTGTTCTTGTAGTTCACGTCTCGGATAAAAGAAACTCCTACAACAGTGATAGTGCCAATTTAATACCAACAGCTGGATTGAGTTCCCTTAGTCATAAAGCAAATTTCCACTTGCTATCTATCACATATGTGTAAGCTTGGTCCCCGCCGGGTGTTTTAAAATGAGAGAGGAGGATGGGAATTGGTGAGGCAGACCAGGCTTTATTGGACGGCCGCTCTCCGGCGTCCCTCACGGGGAGGAGAGGAGAGAGGGAGTGAGGGAAAGCGCACACAAAGACTGGGAGGGCCCCCTTTGTAGGTAAGGTGACGTGGTCAGCAGAGCCCCTGGCCAGGTTGGGGCACCGTCGACCTGATTGGTTGAGGCCAGGTGTTGGGGCGTTCGCAAATTGGGCAGTTTGATCTCTCCTTTGTCCAGTGAGAACTTCTGGCGGGGGCAGGGTGGTCCTCCGTTGGTGTCATGGCTGTTTTTCATTGGCCTTTTTTAATCTGGCACGAGGGGCCTTCTAGTCAAGGTCTTTCTTGTGTGTGTGTGTGGGGGGGGGGGGGGGAGGAAGTGGGGGAAAGGAGCCTCGGGACCAGACCTTACAATATGGTAATGTATGTTCCTTCACTCTGCATAAGCTTTTTCAGTTCAGTTCAGTTCCGTTCCGGCTCTTTTCGACCCCATACAACCCAGGCTTTCCGTCCTTTACCATCTCCCGAAGCTTGCTCAAACTCAGGTCCATTGACTCAGTGATGCCATCCAACCATCTCAGTCGTCCCCCTCTCCTGTACTTCTATTTTTCCCCTAACATCTAGCTCTTCTCCATTGACTTGTCAGCTTCAAGTGGCCAAAGGACTGGAGTTTCAGTTTTGGCGTCAGAGTTGATTCTAGGACAGACTGATTTGATCTTACAATCTAATGCATTTTCTAACGCTTTTGCGGGCGATGTCCAACGTAATACCTTACCCACACACAATCTGAAAAAATCAAGTCTTTTCTTAAAACCAGTGTATATAGCCTTGCAAAAGCAAGGCCTCAAAAAATTGGTTAAGACTCAGAGTTGTTCCTCTCCACGGAAATCTTTAGTAAAAGGCGAAAGATTTATGCGATCTGAAGAGAAACCAGAGTATAACTCGTGTTCTTGTAGTTCACGTCTCGGATAAAAGAAACTCCTAGAACAGTGATAGTGCCAATTTAATACCAACAGCTAGGGCCTGAACAAAAATTTCTAGATTATTCTGTAAACAAAGGCTCTAATTTCAGAAGATAAGTAGGAGAAAATTTTAAGTTGTATAATTTTATTATAATTTTAAACTTGTACCGTGTGCAGTGCATTGTGGGTATGCAAATAAGGCAAGTCCGCGTCCTTTCCATTCCGGAAAGTTCTCAGCGCTCGCACAGTGCCCCTGTGTCATCACTAGGGGGCGAAGAGGAGGATCGACAGCCTGCCATCTACACGCGGCACTGAGCAGAGACCCGGGTTTTATGTGTTCTGTATGCTTGTTAAGCTTGAGTCTGATTTCTGTTAAAGGCCTTTCGGACGCTACTCCTGGCGATGAAACCTTGTATTTGTTTCAGACCTCGAGTCTCATCCTGTTCTTGTGGATTTTTCTTTGGTTTCTTTTTGTTGTGGCGGGATCCCAGAGGCCACAGCACAAGTGGCAGGTCTGAGGTTTTGAGCAACACCTCGTCCTTTCAGATTCTGCAGTGGAGAAGCACGGTCCTTTGGAAGGGGAACTGGCCTCGAGGCCTCGGCTCTTGTTCCTCGCTCGTTCCTGCTGCAGTCTCTGTTGGCCACAAGAGGGCGCTTGCTTCCCTTTAAATGCTCCATTCTGCCGCAAGTGCGCCCTTACTGTCACGTGAGCCTGTCGGACTCTTCGGAGACACCGCTGAGGCTTTAACTAATCACCTCCCTCACATGATGAAAGACTCCTTAACCCCGTCATCTCTCAGGAAACTCCAGTGGTTTTCGGAGTTCTGTATCATGAATGGAAAAAAGACAAAAGTAGGTTTTCTTATATTGTCATAGTATCAATATTCTCTCCACATTCCATTACTACAGCGTCCATGACGTATAAAAGTGAGCACTGGTGGGGGTTTTTTTTCCCATGAATTTCTCCATTACAGCATGATGTCTGCATACTTTTTCTTTGAATTCTGTGTTTTATAATTGAGCATTGTTGATTAAGGGCTTCTCTAGTGGCTCAAAGGTAGAGAATCTGCCTGCAGTGTAAGAGCTTAAGAAGACTCTAGTTTTATCCCTAGTTCACGTCTCGGATAAAAGAAACTCCTAGAACAGTGATAGTGCCAATTTAATACCAACAGCTAGGGCCTGAACAAAAATTTCTAGATTATTCTGTAAACAAAGGCTCTAATTTCAGAAGATAAGTAGGAGAAAATTTTAAGTTGTATAATTTTATTATAATTTTAAACTTGTACCGTGTGCAGTGCATTGTGGGTATGCAAATAAGGCAAGTCCGCGTCCTTTCCATTCCGGAAAGTTCTCAGCGCTCGCACAGTGCCCCTGTGTCATCACTAGGGGGCGAAGAGGAGGATCGACAGCCTGCCATCTACACGCGGCACTGAGCAGAGACCCGGGTTTTATGTGTTCTGTATGCTTGTTAAGCTTGAGTCTGATTTCTGTTAAAGGCCTTTCGGACGCTACTCCTGGCGATGAAACCTTGTATTTGTTTCAGACCTCGAGTCTCATCCTGTTCTTGTGGATTTTTCTTTGGTTTCTTTTTGTTGTGGCGGGATCCCAGAGGCCACAGCACAAGTGGCAGGTCTGAGGTTTTGAGCAACACCTCGTCCTTTCAGATTCTGCAGTGGAGAAGCACGGTCCTTTGGAAGGGGAACTGGCCTCGAGGCCTCGGCTCTTGTTCCTCGCTCGTTCCTGCTGCAGTCTCTGTTGGCCACAAGAGGGCGCTTGCTTCCCTTTAAATGCTCCATTCTGCCGCAAGTGCGCCCTTACTGTCACGTGAGCCTGTCGGACTCTTCGGAGACACCGCTGAGGCTTTAACTAATCACCTCCCTCACATGATGAAAGACTCCTTAACCCTGTCATCTCTCAGGAAACTCCAGTGGTTTTCGGAGTTCTGTATCATGAATGGAAAAAAGACAAAAGTAGGTTTTCTTATATTGTCATAGTATCAATATTCTCTCCACATTCCATTACTACAGCGTCCATGACGTATAAAAGTGAGCACTGGTGGGGGTTTTTTTTCCCATGAATTTCTCCATTACAGCATGATGTCTGCATACTTTTTCTTTGAATTCTGTGTTTTATAATTGAGCATTGTTGATTAAGGGCTTCTCTAGTGGCTCAAAGGTAGAGAATCTGCCTGCAGTGTAAGAGCTTAAGAAGACTCTAGTTTTATCCCCTAGGAAGATCCCCAGGAGGAAGGCATGGCAACCCACTCGCGTATTCTTGCCTGGAAAATCCCAAGGACAGAGGAGCCATGCAAGCTACAGTCCATAGAGTTGCAAAGAGTTGGCCATGCCTGAAGTGACTTAGCATGCATGCACATAGTCTATTAACAATGTTGTGATAGTTCAGATGGACAGCAAAGAGACTCAGCCATACATACACATGTATTCATTCTCCCCCTAACTCTGTTTCCTACCTAAAATAATCAGGGTTTATGCCTCCGATGGAGACGCTTTGACTCACCATCTGTCTGGACCAGTGCCAGGTAAAGTGCTTCTCTGGCTCCAGTAGAGATGCTGCCCCAGTGGTGGTGGGCCGTGTGCCTGTGTCTCACCTGTCTTCTTCGGTCAGTAGGGTTGAGTCAGGTAGGTGTAGAGGCCCAGGTATAAAGACACCTGCAGGAGGCTGAGAAGGGGGCTTGAGCTAACACCCTACTAATCAATCATCCATCTTTGATTTCCTCTTCTCCACTCACTGACCATCTATCATGTGCCATGCACTGCTCTAGGTGCTGGGAGGCTCCCTGGAGTCACCATATTGGACAAATTCCATCTCTGGAATCACAACCTGGGTTTCCACGAGACCCACCGGCATAGTCAAGTTTGAGTATCTATGTTCCTGGACATTTGTTGCCAGCAGGACCATGGGAGGTGTGGAACTGACACACTGTACAGACTGAAGTCTGACCATCCCCTTCCTCACTCCCCTCCTTACCACCTGTGTCGACCCTCAGCTGGGGTGTGAAAAGCTGAGTTGGTCCCCAGCTTTCCTTAGAAGCCCTCCTGCAAGGCTGCAAGGATGAGCTGGCTCTGTTTCTCCACAACCTTTCTTGTCCTCCTGGGCTTCTGGTGGGTGAAACCAAGAACCAGTCCCATAGTAAGTCCTGGCTCACCTTTCATTAGGTAAGCCATGAGGCACAGAAGTGTAGGGTGGGTGGGTGTAGCAAACCCTCTCTAGTGGCTCAAAGGTAGAGAATCTGCCTGCAGTGTAAGAGCTTAAGAAGACTCTAGTTTTATCCCTAGGAAGATCCCCAGGAGGAAGGCATGGCAACCCACTCGCGTATTCTTGCCTGGAAAATCCCAAGGACAGAGGAGCCATGCAAGCTACAGTCCATAGAGTTGCAAAGAGTTGGCCATGCCTGAAGTGACTTAGCATGCATGCACATAGTCTATTAACAATGTTGTGATAGTTCAGATGGACAGCAAAGAGACTCAGCCATACATACACATGTATTCATTCTCCCCCTAACTCTGTTTCCTACCTAAAATAATCAGGGTTTATGCCTCCGATGGAGACGCTTTGACTCACCATCTGTCTGGACCAGTGCCAGGTAAAGTGCTTCTCTGGCTCCAGTAGAGATGCTGCCCCAGTGGTGGTGGGCCGTGTGCCTGTGTCTCACCTGTCTTCTTCGGTCAGTAGGGTTGAGTCAGGTAGGTGTAGAGGCCCAGGTATAAAGACACCTGCAGGAGGCTGAGAAGGGGGCTTGAGCTAACACCCTACTAATCAATCATCCATCTTTGATTTCCTCTTCTCCACTCACTGACCATCTATCATGTGCCATGCACTGCTCTAGGTGCTGGGAGGCTCCCTGGAGTCACCATATTGGACAAATTCCATCTCTGGAATCACAACCTGGGTTTCCACGAGACCCACCGGCATAGTCAAGTTTGAGTATCTATGTTCCTGGACATTTGTTGCCAGCAGGACCATGGGAGGTGTGGAACTGACACACTGTACAGACTGAAGTCTGACCATCCCCTTCCTCACTCCCCTCCTTACCACCTGTGTCGACCCTCAGCTGGGGTGTGAAAAGCTGAGTTGGTCCCCAGCTTTCCTTAGAAGCCCTCCTGCAAGGCTGCAAGGATGAGCTGGCTCTGTTTCTCCACAACCTTTCTTGTCCTCCTGGGCTTCTGGTGGGTGAAACCAAGAACCAGTCCCATAGTAAGTCCTGGCTCACCTTTCCTCTACAGTCTGGGGGTGAGGGGATGAGAAGAGCCCATGGAAGGCACAGAAGTGTAGGGGTGGGTGGGTGTAGCAAACCCTCTCTGCCTTTCTTCCAGTAGATGGGGCATTTTTCACTTCAGGGAAATTCCTTGACTCTCATAAGTTATCTTTATGTGTTTAAGCTTTGAAAAAAAAAATCCAACCTGATTCTACCAGATCATGGACCTCATAATTGAGACCCTTGTGCTGGTAACTGCCTTGCCCCTGGTCCTACTGTAGTCTCGTAAAAAACATCCTTAATTGATCATTGTCTCTGTTCATGCCCCAGGCCTCTGACATTTCCTGTATTTTCAAAATCACGAGTGAAGCATGGAGCTCGAGATAGTGTCTAGATAAGACTGGACTTTAGAACATGCCATCATTCAATTAGAGGGTTGAAACTATGAACTCTCAGTCCCTCTGGGAGCAGGAAAGGGTACTGATGCCCTCAGGCATCCATGGCATCAGTGGCCAAAGGTTCAGCCAAATTGCCTGCATCCAACCCTCAATTAAAACCCATAAACATGGGATGGTCCTGATCTTAGACTTACAGGCTTTCTGTCCTGGGGGAAGTCACCTGCAGTTTCTTCTCCTGAACAGGGAGCCCAGGTTGCATGAGTTTTTTGAAAGGATTACCAGTCATGAATATAAAGAGTTTACACATTCGTGGTCAACGATGCCCACTTTCCACCAAAATATTTTACTCCAAAAGACTTTTCTACCTACATTTCCTCACCATCCCTCTAAAAAAATTGCCTGTCAAATAATGATCATTTCTCTGTTATGAAATGAATTAGAATGGTGGTGACAACTGGGCTTCTTACCTTCAGGGACAACTGTAGGAACAGCAGGAAACCAGTACTTTCCCAAGTTTGCTTAAGGCGCAAAGACTGTTCTTTCCAGGCCTGTATAATAGAAATCAAGACCCAATGTGCCTGATTTTGTGGTCCTGCCAGACTTTTGTTTCATTTTCCTGTTAGGATATATGATGTTACAAGAGACTCATAGTGTTGATGGCTCATTTGTGTCCAATCTTTGTGACCCCAGGGACGGTAGCCCACCTTCTGTCCATGTGATTCTCCAGGCAAGAACACTGGAGTGAGTAGCCATTCCCTTCTGGAGGGGATCTTCCTACCAAGGGATTGAACCCAGGTCTCCTGTATTGCAGGCAATCTTTACCATGGAGCCACGAAGGAAACTTTCTCTCTTTCTATATATGTAGAGAGAGAGACAGGCTTGACCATCAACTAGATTAAAAGGAATTTTATTGTATCCAGACTCTTCAGTGACTGTGACTTGGTGTGAGGATGACATGGGAGGTTCATTTACTTGACACACATGTATAAAATACTTATGCTTTTTTGTCCCAGAAGGCATATTTTTTGGTGTAGGGAAACAGTTGTAAACGAACATAGTAAAATAACATGCTTTCTAAGAGGCTGGCAGCCAATGAAGACAGAGGGAGAATCCTATGCCAGGTGGTGATGAGTGTTGTGAAGGAAGAGGGGCGGGATACAGGAGGCTGTAGAGGGTCAGAAAACCCTCAGTAAGAAGGAGGTGTTGAATAGAGGCTGCCAAGAAACGTGCCGGGTGTGCTTGCACAGCAGCCAGGACCAGGGTGGCTGGTCTCACTGGGTGAAGGGTGGGTGAGCGAAGGGGATGAGACAGAGAGGCTGTGGGGGTGCATTGTTAGGAATCTGGTAGAAGTTTATAAGAATCCAAAGTTGATTCTGAGAGAGCTGGGGAGTCACTGAGGGACTGGTCATGGAAGAGCTGGGATAAGACTCAAGGTTTTTTTTTTCTGGCCTCTTTTATTGGTTTTTTATTTATTTATTTTCGTCCACCTTTAATTCTTTGGGCCTGTGTGGGCCTCCCATTGCAGTGGCCTCTCTCATTGCAGAGCACCAGCTCTGGAGGCATGCATTCCAGAGTGCTGGCTCATAATGGGACACACAGGTCCAGCTGCTCCATGGCACGTGGGATCTTCCCGGGCCAGGGTTTGAACCGGTGCCTTGCACTGCAAGGAGGACTCTACCCACTGGGGCCCCCGGGATCCTGAGGCTGCAGAGTAGAGAGTGACCCCTAGGAAAGAGGGAGCGGAGCCCTGGCAGGCTGCTGCAGTGTTGATGGCTCATTTGTGTCCAATCTTTGTGACCCCAGGGACGGTAGCCCACCTTCTGTCCATGTGATTCTCCAGGCAAGAACACTGGAGTGAGTAGCCATTCCCTTCTGGAGGGGATCTTCCTACCAAGGGATTGAACCCAGGTCTCCTGTATTGCAGGCAATCTTTACCATGGAGCCACGAAGGAAACTTTCTCTTTCTATATATGTAGAGAGAGAGACAGGCTTGACCATCAACTAGATTAAAAGGAATTTTATTGTATCCAGACTCTTCAGTGACTGTGACTTGGTGTGAGGATGACATGGGAGGTTCATTTACTTGACACACATGTATAAAATACTTATGCTTTTTTGTCCCAGAAGGCATATTTTTTGGTGTAGGGAAACAGTTGTAAACGAACATAGTAAAATAACATGCTTTCTAAGAGGCTGGCAGCCAATGAAGACAGAGGGAGAATCCTATGCCAGGTGGTGATGAGTGTTGTGAAGGAAGAGGGGCGGGATACAGGAGGCTGTAGAGGGTCAGAAAACCCTCAGTAAGAAGGAGGTGTTGAATAGAGGCTGCCAAGAAACGTGCCGGGTGTGCTTGCACAGCAGCCAGGACCAGGGTGGCTGGTCTCACTGGGTGAAGGGTGGGTGAGCGAAGGGGATGAGACAGAGAGGCTGTGGGGGTGCATTGTTAGGAATCTGGTAGAAGTTTATAAGAATCCAAAGTTGATTCTGAGAGAGCTGGGGAGTCACTGAGGGACTGGTCATGGAAGAGCTGGGATAAGACTCAAGGTTTTTTTTTTCTGGCCTCTTTTATTGGTTTTTTATTTATTTATTTTCGTCCACCTTTAATTCTTTGGGCCTGTGTGGGCCTCCCATTGCAGTGGCCTCTCTCATTGCAGAGCACCAGCTCTGGAGGCATGCATTCCAGAGTGCTGGCTCATAATGGGACACACAGGTCCAGCTGCTCCATGGCACGTGGGATCTTCCCGGGCCAGGGTTTGAACCGGTGCCCCTTGCACTGCAAGGAGGACTCTACCCACTGGGCCACCAGGGAAGCCCAAGACTCGAGTTTTAAGAGGATCCCTGAGGCTGCAGAGTAGAGAGTGACCCCTAGGAAAAGAGGGGAGACGGAGCCCCTGGCAGGCTGCTGCAGTCACCCACGAGCCATGTGTACTTGCACTGTTCCTTGGGCAGTCACAGTTGCTGAGAAGAACATAAACGACTTGCTCTGTTGAGGTTTCTGTGGAGACCTCATCACAAATCATCACTCATTCAATCGTTAGGCATTTGTGATGGATTCACCCTCTGCCTGTCTCCCCTCCCTGAGGTGTGGGGGCAGGGATAGGCGAAAGGTTGAAATGAAAACCACCCCGCCCCCCATCAAGTGCTGGTTACCCAGGCAACCCACTCCATCCCTGGTTTAGGTTGGGTGTTTCCTAGTCACCTCCCTCACATGATGAAAGACTCCCTTGTTGCTCTCAACTCTCAGGGAACTCCAGTAGTTTGGGGAGGTCTGTGCCAAGAATAGGAAGACCACGTTAATATTTCCTATGTAAGTCACAGTGTCAATACCCCCTGATATTCCACTACTCCAGTGCCCATGCCGTGACCAAAGCGCACGCACTGGAGGGTACAGCCCAGGAGGACGTCGCCTCCCCAGCTCAGCTCCTGCCTGGACCAGTGCCTGGTGAAGGGCAGGTGTCCGTCCAGTGCAGAAGCTGTGGCAGCGGCTGCAGGAAGGAGTCCTGAGTCACACCTGTCCTCTGAGGTGGGTGAGGGGGAAGGGCATTGAGGTCCAGGTGTGATGACGCCTGCGGAAAGCTGAAAAGGAGGACGTGGGTTAACACCCTGCTGATCACTTTCTGTTCTTTGACCTGCTCTCCTCCACTCACTGAACACCAGTCACCAGCCAGGCACTGCTCTAGGTGCTGGGATGCTCCCCAAGTGGCCGTACTGGACGCAGCTTCCCCTCTGGAATCATGATTTGTGTTTATAGGAGACCCACAGGCATAGTCAAAGTCTAAGAACTGATGTTACAGAGCTTCCCTGGTGGTCCAGTGGTTAAGACTCCATGCTCCCAAGGCAGGAGGCCCGGGTTTGATCTGTGGTCAGAGAATTAGATTCCACATGCTGGAACTCAGATAAAGCAGAGCCAAATAAATAAATCGATATTTTAAAATGAAGAACTGTTGTTACTAGAATTTAGGCCCCTGCAGAGAGGGGCTGGAGGCATGGCTTGGAGGGAGATTTCACAATAAACAGGACTGGCCCAACTCCTCCTCTTCCCCACTCCCCTCCTTCTCACCTGATCCAACCCCTCAACCAGGATATTAAAAGTGCAGTCCATCCTCAGCATCCTCAGCAGCCCTCCTGCAAGGTCAAGAAGATGAGCCGGCTCTGCCTCTCTGCAGCCCTCTCGTCCTCCTGGTCATCCTGGTGGACAGCACCCCGGTGTCTATAAATGGTATCGAGGACCAAGGTCGGTCTGGACTCACCTCTCCTCTCCAGGTTTCGGGGGAATGATGGGAGTCCATAGGAGGGGTGGCGGGTAGCAGTGTTTCGGGGTGGAAGGGGGTGGAATTGCTGCCAGCCCTCTCTGGATTTTTCCTGTCTCATGCAGCTGGACTTTTGTTGTTTGTTTGATTGTGGCTGTATTGGTCTTTCTTGCTATGTAAGGATATTCTGTAGTTAGGGGACTACTCTCTCGTTACAGTGTGTGATCTTCTCTTTGGGGTGACTTCTCTTGTTGCAGGGCAGGCTCTAGACATCTGGGCTCACTAGCTGGGGTTAATCTGTTTAGATGCCTCGAGGCACATGAAATCTTTCCAAACCAGAGACTGAACACATATATCCCCATTGGCAAGTGGATTCTTAAGTGCTGGGCCACCAAGTGGAATTCTACTGACATTAGGTTGACTGGAAAGGGGCGTGGGTTAACACCCTGCTGATCACTTTCTGTTCTTTGACCTGCTCTCCTCCACTCACTGAACACCAGTCACCAGCCAGGCACTGCTCTAGGTGCTGGGATGCTCCCCAAGTGGCCGTACTGGACGCAGCTTCCCCTCTGGAATCATGATTTGTGTTTATAGGAGACCCACAGGCATAGTCAAAGTCTAAGAACTGATGTTACAGAGCTTCCCTGGTGGTCCAGTGGTTAAGACTCCATGCTCCCAAGGCAGGAGGCCCGGGTTTGATCTGTGGTCAGAGAATTAGATTCCACATGCTGGAACTCAGATAAAGCAGAGCCAAATAAATAAATCGATATTTTAAAATGAAGAACTGTTGTTACTAGAATTTAGGCCCCTGCAGAGAGGGGCTGGAGGCATGGCTTGGAGGGAGATTTCACAATAAACAGGACTGGCCCAACTCCTCCTCTTCCCCACTCCCCTCCTTCTCACCTGATCCAACCCCTCAACCAGGATATTAAAAGTGCAGTCCATCCTCAGCATCCTCAGCAGCCCTCCTGCAAGGTCAAGAAGATGAGCCGGCTCTGCCTCTCTGCAGCCCTCTCGTCCTCCTGGTCATCCTGGTGGACAGCACCCCGGTGTCTATAAATGGTATCGAGGACCAAGGTCGGTCTGGACTCACCTCTCCTCTCCAGGTTTCGGGGGAATGATGGGAGTCCATAGGAGGGGTGGCGGGTAGCAGTGTTTCGGGGTGGAAGGGGGTGGAATTGCTGCCAGCCCTCTCTGGATTTTTCCTGTCTCATGCAGCTGGACTTTTGTTGTTTGTTTGATTGTGGCTGTATTGGTCTTTCTTGCTATGTAAGGATATTCTGTAGTTAGGGGACTACTCTCTCGTTACAGTGTGTGATCTTCTCTTTGGGGTGACTTCTCTTGTTGCAGGGCAGGCTCTAGACATCTGGGCTCACTAGCTGGGGTTAATCTGTTTAGATGCCTCGAGGCACATGAAATCTTTCCAAACCAGAGACTGAACACATATATCCCCATTGGCAAGTGGATTCTTAAGTGCTGGGCCACCGAGGAAGTCTGAGTTACAAGCTTCTGAATCTACTGACATTATGATGCTCAAAATATATTATAATATATTAAGATTATATTTTATATAATATATATTTTAATTATATTTTAAAATATAAGTATATAATTGTATTATAGAAATATAATTAATATATCGATAAATTATATTGCTAATATATAATATAATATTAATTATATCATAATATATTATACTATGTTAAAACTGATGTAGAGATATACATATCCTTCCTAGCTATACCAGGTCAGGGACCCCATGTGTGGGACTCTATACCTGGCCTCTGCCTTGTGCCTAAAGCTCACTGTAGTTTAGTAATGAAAAGATCCATATTTGATCCTTCTCATCATATGGCCCAGGGCTCGGTCCTAAACTCTTGGAAGTTGCTGATTTTATAAGAGACGAGTCACTAAAGGTGACACAAGATGTCTTCAGGATGGGACTGGTCTCCAAGAAACCTCAAACACCCTTTTAAAGGTCACAGTTTTCACCAGCTCTCATGCCAGCACCTATGAGGACAGAGAGGGAACTGAGAGTGAGAACAATCACCAATGGCTGATGATTCAACCAATACACCTGCTTAGTGAACCCCAGAAAGAAATACATAAACACTGGAGTTCAGAGAGCTTGCAGGCTGGTGGCCACAGGAGGAAGATGTGAGGGGGCTGTGCTCATGAGGGCACGGGGCTGGGCACGCCTCCCTCCCCCTTTGCCCAGCACATCTCCTCCTTGTGCTGCCTTGAGTTTTATTTTGTATATTAATCTTGGAATAGTAAGCCAGGGTCTTCGTAAGTTCAGCTGCTGGTTCTATTCAATTTTTGAATTTGCAGGTGGGGTCATGGACACCCCAGTTTTAGCTATTTGGTCACAATCATGAATGACTCAGGACCTCATAGCTGGCATCTGAGCTGAGGACGGTTTTGAGCCCTTAACCTGCAGAATGTGCAGTAACTCCATGGATTTGAGTCAGAAGTGAATTACTCACTCTCCACTGTGGTCTGGGGACTTGGGTGATGCTCCAAAAAGGGCGAGTGATGAAAGGAGGACCTGGGACCCAGAAACTGTCCTCAGTTATCTATATTTCCAGAGTTCTGGGCAGAATCAGGTTATGTACCAAATGGGTGGTACACGTCAGTACCTTGTCCTGACCCTGCCACCCACATGCCATCTCCTGGGGCAAGTCATCTGCAATTTTCTCATCTAAACAGAGAAAACTGGGTTTTTGAACAGATTACCAGTCGTGAATATAGACAATTGAATCACGTTTCATGGTGAATTTAGTATGTTTGCCACCAAGATGTGTTAATCTGGAAACAATTTCTCAACCTACTTGCTTTGCACAAGAAAGAATATTTAGGTATCAAATATTTTTTATTCCTCTATTATAAGAAATAACCAGAAAGACCTGGGATGGATGAACACAGCCAATGTAGCAAAAGAAAGAAACACAGCCCTGTGTGGGTTGGCTCCTAGGACCAAGGCTGAGACAATAATAGTAGAGTCTCGAGGCCCTTTTCCTTGTCCCCCCCCCTTTTTTTTTAAAGATTTATTTATTTATTCACTTCTGGGCGGGGGTTGGGTTGGGGAGGGAAGGAAGCAGGCGGGCCACCTCCACTGGTCCTTCAACCATCCGTTTTCATCCGTCTTTGTTCCTTGGCTTCTGTGGGCCTCCCATCGCGGTGGCGTCCGTCGTTGCTGAGCACCGGCTCTGGGCACATGCGCCCCAGAGCTCCGGCTCGGCAATTGGACACATCGGTCCAGCCGCTCCGCGGCACGTGGGATCCTCCCAGGCCAGGGATCAAACCGGCGCCCCCTGCACTGCAAGGCAGTGTCCCCACCCACTGGACCACCAGGATAAGCCCCTCCTTGTCCCCTTTTGACTATTATTTTATTATCCTTGTGTGTCCCCTGCCTTGTCTACTGTTGACTACTATTTTATGATCCATATTTGATTCTTGTCTTGATTCATGGCCCTGACCTCTTGGAACTCTTGGAATTTACTGTCTTTCATAGATCTGGAGACTTGGGTGATGCTCCAAAAAGGGCGAGTGATGAAAGGAGGACCTGGGACCCAGAAACTGTCCTCAGTTATCTATATTTCCAGAGTTCTGGGCAGAATCAGGTTATGTACCAAATGGGTGGTACACGTCAGTACCTTGTCCTGACCCTGCCACCCACATGCCATCTCCTGGGGCAAGTCATCTGCAATTTTCTCATCTAAACAGAGAAAACTGGGTTTTTGAACAGATTACCAGTCGTGAATATAGACAATTGAATCACGTTTCATGGTGAATTTAGTATGTTTGCCACCAAGATGTGTTAATCTGGAAACAATTTCTCAACCTACTTGCTTTGCACAAGAAAGAATATTTAGGTATCAAATATTTTTTATTCCTCTATTATAAGAAATAACCAGAAAGACCTGGGATGGATGAACACAGCCAATGTAGCAAAAGAAAGAAACACAGCCCTGTGTGGGTTGGCTCCTAGGACCAAGGCTGAGACAATAATAGTAGAGTCTCGAGGCCCTTTTCCTTGTCCCCCCCCCTTTTTTTTTAAAGATTTATTTATTTATTCACTTCTGGGCGGGGGTTGGGTTGGGGAGGGAAGGAAGCAGGCGGGCCACCTCCACTGGTCCTTCAACCATCCGTTTTCATCCGTCTTTGTTCCTTGGCTTCTGTGGGCCTCCCATCGCGGTGGCGTCCGTCGTTGCTGAGCACCGGCTCTGGGCACATGCGCCCCAGAGCTCCGGCTCGGCAATTGGACACATCGGTCCAGCCGCTCCGCGGCACGTGGGATCCTCCCAGGCCAGGGATCAAACCGGCGCCCCCTGCACTGCAAGGCAGTGTCCCCACCCACTGGACCACCAGGATAAGCCCCTCCTTGTCCCCTTTTGACTATTATTTTATTATCCTTGTGTGTCCCCTGCCTTGTCTACTGTTGACTACTATTTTATGATCCATATTTGATTCTTGTCTTGATTCATGGCCCTGACCTCTTGGAACTCTTGAAATTTACTGTCTTTCATAGATCTGGAGACAAGCCATAGAAAGGGACCTGAGAAGGATTCACCACCAAATGTCATCAAGACTGTGATTAAAGGTTTGAACCTCCTGTACCTCTGGGAAGAGGAGAGGGCCCTAGGATTGAGACCAGTCACCACTGGCCAATGATTCCATCAACAAGCCTGTTTTGTGAAACCTCAAAAGAAAGACACAAATACTGGCATTCCGAGAGATTTTGGGGTGGTAACATGCGGTGGTGATCAGGGTCCTGTGCTCTCTAGGGCATGGAGGCTCTGGACACCTCCACTTCCACATTGCTCTGCACATCTCACTCATTTTGTGGTGCCTAGATTTATCCTTAATAATAATGTGAGATAGTATGTGAGTGATCTTCCTGAGTCTGGTCAATAGCTCTGTTGTGTTACTGAACATGGTGGTAGGGTAATGGAACTTCCTAGTTTCAGTCACTTTGTCAAATCATGAGTGATATGAGGCCACATGACTGGCATCTGAACTGAGGACAGTTTTTTTTTTTTTTTTTAAACCTTTATTTTACTTTTAACTTTTACAGAGTTTTGTTGTTCACAGACATGCATGTTCTCAGATTAGTCACATGTATATCCCCCTCTTCCCTCCCCTCCCGACCATCACACAGCACCCATGAAGGATCCTCTTTTTTCACAGAGCAATGACTAGAGCTATTTTCTTCACTTATGATAGTACAGGCCTTCATGCTACTTCCTTTACGCCTCTCACCCACTGTTCCTCCCCCACAATGTCCATATGTCCACTGTCCATGTCTGTCTTTCTGTCGCTTCACTGCATGTGCCATCATCACCATCCTACTAGATTCCATATATATGTGTTAATATACTGTATTTGTCCTTCTCTTTCTGACTGACTTCACTTTTTAGGATACGTTCTAGATCCAGCCACCTCATTAGGGTTGATTCTTCTGCATTTCTCTTTACAGCTGTGTAGTATTCCGTTGTATATATGTGCCAGAGCTTTTGGATCCATTTGTTCGTCGATGGGCATCTAGGTTCCTTCCATGTTCTAGCTATTGTATAGAGAGCTGCAATGAACATTGGGGTACAGGTGCTTCTTTCAGTTTTGATTTCAGCAGGGTATAAGCCTAAGAGTGGGATTGCTGGGTCATATGGTGCTTCTGATTCAGCCGACCAAATTTACTGTCTTTCATGACTGGAGACAAGCCATAGAAAGGGACCTGAGAAGGATTCACCACCAAATGTCATCAAGACTGTGATTAAAGGTTTGAACCTCCTGTACCTCTGGGAAGAGGAGAGGGCCCTAGGATTGAGACCAGTCACCACTGGCCAATGATTCCATCAACAAGCCTGTTTTGTGAAACCTCAAAAGAAAGACACAAATACTGGCATTCCGAGAGATTTTGGGGTGGTAACATGCGGTGGTGATCAGGGTCCTGTGCTCTCTAGGGCATGGAGGCTCTGGACACCTCCACTTCCACATTGCTCTGCACATCTCACTCATTTTGTGGTGCCTAGATTTATCCTTAATAATAATGTGAGATAGTATGTGAGTGATCTTCCTGAGTCTGGTCAATAGCTCTGTTGTGTTACTGAACATGGTGGTAGGGTAATGGAACTTCCTAGTTTCAGTCACTTTGTCAAATCATGAGTGATATGAGGCCACATGACTGGCATCTGAACTGAGGACAGTTTTTTTTTTTTTTTTTAAACCTTTATTTTACTTTTAACTTTTACAGAGTTTTGTTGTTCACAGACATGCATGTTCTCAGATTAGTCACATGTATATCCCCCTCTTCCCTCCCCTCCCGACCATCACACAGCACCCCTGAAGGATCCCCTTTTCTCACAGAGCAATGACTACAGTTATTTTCTTCACTTATGATAGTACAGGCCTTCATGCTACTTCCTTTACGCCTCTCACCCACTGTTCCTCCCCCACAATGTCCATATGTCCACTGTCCATGTCTGTCTTTCTGTCGCTTCACTGCATGTGCCATCATCACCATCCTACTAGATTCCATATATATGTGTTAATATACTGTATTTGTCCTTCTCTTTCTGACTGACTTCACTTTTTAGGATACGTTCTAGATCCAGCCACCTCATTAGGGTTGATTCTTCTGCATTTCTCTTTACAGCTGTGTAGTATTCCGTTGTATATATGTGCCAGAGCTTTTGGATCCATTTGTTCGTCGATGGGCATCTAGGTTCCTTCCATGTTCTAGCTATTGTATAGAGAGCTGCAATGAACATTGGGGTACAGGTGCTTCTTTCAGTTTTGATTTCAGCAGGGTATAAGCCTAAGAGTGGGATTGCTGGGTCATATGGTGCTTCTATTTTTAGTTTTTTAAGAAATCTCCAGACTGTCTTCCATAGAGGCTGTATCAATTTACACTCCCACCAGCAATGCAGGAGTATTCCCTTTTCTCCGCACCCTCTCCAGCATTTATTGTCTGTCGATTTGTGGATGATGGCCATTCTGATGGGTGTGAGGTGATATCTCATTGTAGTTTTGATTTGCATTTCTCTAATTATTAGTGAAGTTGAGCATCGTTTCATGTGTTTTTGGGCCATCTGTATGCTGAGGACAGTTTTGAGCCCTCAACCTGCTCCATCTGTACTAGTTCCCCAGATTTCATATCAGAAGCAAGTTGGGGAACACAGACTCACTCTCCCTGTGCTTTGGGAGCTCAAGTGAGTCCTGGGGCCAGTGGAGTAATGGAAGTAGGATGCTGCACCCAGATGCTCTTCCCAGTTATTGATATTTTCAGAGTTCCTGGCAGAATAGGATATCAAATGGGTTGTGACAGGGAAGTGTCTTTTCCTGACCCTGTCGCCCATATGTCATGTGTCCCGGGGCAAGCCATCTACTGTGGTTCCTCATCTGAGCAGCAGATACATGCTACTTGGGTTCTTTGAACACATAACCAGTCATAAATATAAAGAGGTTATTCACATTTCATGGCCAGCTTTGGTCATTTTCCACCAGGTTATCTTCATTTGAGAAGATTTCTCTCCCTCCTTCATGGGGGTTAGAAAAAATGTTTATGTGTCATGATGATTACCCATCTATTACAAAAATTAATGAGAGATACCTGGGACCACTGAGCAGAGCAACTGCAAGGAAAACATGAAGCACAGCCTTTGTGTGGTTGGTTTATGGGATTATGGCTGATACAATATTAACAAAATCTCCAGGCATTTTCCCTTGTCCACTTTGAACTATCATTTTATTATCCATAGTTGAACCTGTCTGATTCATAGTCCAAGACTCCTGAAAATTTTGGAATTTTTTTCTTTCATAGGTACCAAGACTATCAAAAAGGTATGCGAATTTGTAAAAGGTTTGGCTGAAGTGTTCGAGAAATGCCTTCAAGGTTTGAACTTTCTGCACCTGTGGGGGCAGGGGACTGCACTAAGACCAAAATCAGTTATCACTGGCAGATGATTCAACAAATATGCCTACTTAGTGAAACGTCAATGAAAGTCCATAAATATTGGCTCAGAGAGTTTATGCGGTGGGAAAAATTGCTGGTGATGTGAGGGTGTTGTGCTCTCTAGGGCGTGGAGGCTCCACCCAAACTCTTCCTCTGCTCTACATATTTCCATTTCACTGTCTTATCCCATGTATTAATCTGGAAACAGTAAGAGTTTTCCTGAGGTCAGCTGTGGGTAATATTGAATTAATGAGCATGGAGCTCGGGTCATAGAAACTCTCATTTTAAGTCACTTGGTCAGAAGCATGAGTGACTGGAACCACATGACTGCCTCTGAAGTGAGGACAGTCCTGAGCCCTCAGCCTGTGGCGGCACTAACTCCAGAGATATGGTATCAGAAGTCCGTTGACAGTGGGTTGCCTGTTGGGTGTTGGGAACTGGATGGTGTTGGTAGAGAAACCACGTATTTTGTGTCCAGAAGATACCCAGACTCTCCCTATGTTGTAATCAAAAGTAATCAAAAGATGTGGAACCATGGAGGAGAGCAGTTGCAGGGAAGCAAGAAACACAGCTGTTGTGTGGTAGGCTGTGAGACCAAAGCTGAGACAACGTAACGGAAGTCTCCAGGCCATTTCCCTTGCTCTTTCTTGACTGTTATTTTCTTACCCATATTTGGTCCTTTTCCTATTTCGTGGACCAGATCTCCTCAAACTCTTGAAATTTTTTCCCTTTCATAGGTGAGGTGATGATTTCTGGAAGGCAATTGGAAGACCATAAACTAGAGGAGCTCCCAATACAAATACTCCAAGAGGAGAAGAAAGGTCTGTAGTTTCTGCACCTCTGGGAATAGGGAAGGCACTGAGATTGAGATCAATCACCAATGGCCAGTGATTCAATCAAAAAGCCTATTTCTCAAAACCTCAAAAAGTGCATAGATACTGGGTTTAGAAAGTTTTCTGGGTCATGCATACAAGTACATGTTGTGAGGGTGCACTCTCATTAAAGCATGGATTCTCCCCACATATCCATTCCCCTTTGCACATCTGCATTTCACTGTTTGTGAATTTTTCATGTGTATTAATCTGAGAAGAGTAAGTAAGGGATTTCCTAAGTTTGATTGTCAGTAGCTTCAGTTACTGAACATGGAGGTGGGGTCATGGGGTCATGGAATCTCCACATTTTAGCCATTTGGTCACAAGCCTAAATGAATCGGGACCCTGTGGTTGGCACTGAAGTGAGGGCAGTCTTCAGTCCTCAGTGTGTGGAGTCTGCTATGACTGCATGGATTTCCTACCAGATGTCAATTGACTGGGGGACGCCCAGCGGGTGTTTGGGGAATCAGGTGATGTTGGTGGAGATGCCACATATTTGGTTTCAGGGTAAACCTAGGTTTACTCTAGCCTGTGATCTGGGGGCTTTAGTGAGGCTTGGAAACAGGGTAGGACACTGCATCCAGGAATGCTACTGTTTTCGGAATTCCTGGTAGCATTAGGTATTGTATCAGATGCATTGTGATATGACAGTGTCCGGTCCTGACTCGACCACCCATGTGCTCCGTGTCTTGGGGCAAACCATTTGCAGTTTCCTCATCTGAAGAGGGGAAACTTATTACACGAGTTCTTTAAACAGTCTATCAGTCATGAATATAAAGAATTTATTCATATTCATGAGCAATTTTGTCCATTTTCCACCAAAGTATTAATCTGAAGAACTTCATCCTTTATTCAGGAAAGAAAACATATTCAGTTGTCAAATACTGATTATTTCTTTGTTAAAATTATTGTTAAAATAAGCAGAAAGACATGAGACTGCTGAGTAGAGCAGCAGCAGGAGGACAAGAAAGGTCTGTAGTTTCTGCAGGAAGGCACTGAGATTGAGATCAATCACCAATGGCCAGTGATTCAATCAAAAAGCCTATTTCTCAAAACCTCAAAAAGTGCATAGATACTGGGTTTAGAAAGTTTTCTGGGTCATGCATACAAGTACATGTTGTGAGGGTGCACTCTCATTAAAGCATGGATTCTCCCCACATATCCATTCCCCTTTGCACATCTGCATTTCACTGTTTGTGAATTTTTCATGTGTATTAATCTGAGAAGAGTAAGTAAGGGATTTCCTAAGTTTGATTGTCAGTAGCTTCAGTTACTGAACATGGAGGTGGGGTCATGGGGTCATGGAATCTCCACATTTTAGCCATTTGGTCACAAGCCTAAATGAATCGGGACCCTGTGGTTGGCACTGAAGTGAGGGCAGTCTTCAGTCCTCAGTGTGTGGAGTCTGCTATGACTGCATGGATTTCCTACCAGATGTCAATTGACTGGGGGCGCCCAGCGGGTGTTTGGGGAATCAGGTGATGTTGGTGGAGATGCCACATATTTGGTTTCAGGGTAAACCTAGGTTTACTCTAGCCTGTGATCTGGGGGCTTTAGTGAGGCTTGGAAACAGGGTAGGACACTGCATCCAGGAATGCTACTGTTTTCGGAATTCCTGGTAGCATTAGGTATTGTATCAGATGCATTGTGATATGACAGTGTCCGGTCCTGACTCGACCACCCATGTGCTCCGTGTCTTGGGGCAAACCATTTGCAGTTTCCTCATCTGAAGAGGAAACTTATTACACGAGTTCTTTAAACAGTCTATCAGTCATGAATATAAAGAATTTATTCATATTCATGAGCAATTTTGTCCATTTTCCACCAAAGTATTAATCTGAAGAACTTCATCCTTTATTCAGGAAAGAAAACATATTCAGTTGTCAAATACTGATTATTTCTTTGTTAAAATTATTGTTAAAATAAGCAGAAAGACATGAGACTGCTGAGTAGAGCAGCTGCAGGAGGACAAGAAACATAGCCTGTGTGTGGTTTGGCTTATAGGCACAAGGCTGAGCCAGTATGAGTAAAGTCTCCTGGCTTTTTCTCTTGTCCTCTTTTGTCTATTATTTTATTATAAAAATATGAAAATTTCTCCTTGTAATTACAATATGAATAGTATCAATATTCAGTTTATAGAATCCCTGTGAGGTAACTGAAGTAAACGCAACAGTGTATTTTCTTCATGCCTTTTCCCATTATACCATGATTCCTTCTGTTTTTATTAGTGGTGGGAAGTTTTTTTTACCATGCACATAAACACAGAGAATATTAATTGTATTATAAAACTCAGTTATCCAGTAACTACTGACATAGGGAATATTTTTTACCTGTGACTTTTTGTTGTTGTTGTTGTTGTAGAGTTGTAGTGTTTCTGTTTTTTTGTTTGTTTGTTTGTTTTTTTGAGCATTTATGTACTTATTTGTGTATGCTCGTTATTAGTTGTGGGACTCAGCAATTGTGGCCTGCCAACTTAGTGCCTACAGCATTTGGAACTTTAGTTCCCTGATGAGGGATTGAAGATAGGACTCTTGCAATGGAAGGTGGATTCTTAACCACTCTAGACACCTTGCAAGTCTTGTTGAGGTGTTAAGGATAATCAAAGGCATTATACTAATTTTGCTTAAATTACTTAGTCAGGAGACATGTATTGGTACGTGATTACTATTTCATGTCACGCCTAGCACCATTCATAATTCTGTCCCAGAAAGGAGGTTTTCAAATAGGCTTTTCAGTTTGATCACCCCCACAGCCCTGACATTCTCTATTGCAAAAACCTGGTGGTTCTCATTGTTGACCTTGTACGGAGCTGTGATGCCCATCCTCATAACTGAACCAGTGCCCCTCCCATTCCAGCAGCTTCTAAGCCTGCCTTCTGCCTGGAGCCTAATGTAACAGGGCATTGCAAGACCATGATTCCCCGCTATTTTTACAATGCCAAGATTGGATCTTACGAGAAGTTTACCTATGGAGGCTGCGGAGGCAATGAAAACAACTTCCCACGAAGAGGACTGTGTGAAAACCTGCGGTCATGGGGCAGGGTCCGACATGAGACTGCTAGTAGAGCAGCTGCAGGAGGACAAGAAACATAGCCTGTGTGTGGTTTGGCTTATAGGCACAAGGCTGAGCCAGTATGAGTAAAGTCTCCTGGCTTTTCTCTTGTCCTCTTTTGTCTATTATTTTATTATAAAAATATGAAAATTTCTCCTTGTAATTACAATATGAATAGTATCAATATTCAGTTTATAGAATCCCTGTGAGGTAACTGAAGTAAACGCAACAGTGTATTTTCTTCATGCCTTTTCCCATTATACCATGATTCCTTCTGTTTTTATTAGTGGTGGGAAGTTTTTTTTACCATGCACATAAACACAGAGAATATTAATTGTATTATAAAACTCAGTTATCCAGTAACTACTGACATAGGGAATATTTTTTACCTGTGACTTTTTGTTGTTGTTGTTGTTGTAGAGTTGTAGTGTTTCTGTTTTTTTGTTTGTTTGTTTGTTTTTTTGAGCATTTATGTACTTATTTGTGTATGCTCGTTATTAGTTGTGGGACTCAGCAATTGTGGCCTGCCAACTTAGTGCCTACAGCATTTGGAACTTTAGTTCCCTGATGAGGGATTGAAGATAGGACTCTTGCAATGGAAGGTGGATTCTTAACCACTCTAGACACCTTGCAAGTCTTGTTGAGGTGTTAAGGATAATCAAAGGCATTATACTAATTTTGCTTAAATTACTTAGTCAGGAGACATGTATTGGTACGTGATTACTATTTCATGTCACGCCTAGCACCATTCATAATTCTGTCCCAGAAAGGAGGTTTTCAAATAGGCTTTTCAGTTTGATCACCCCCACAGCCCTGACATTCTCTATTGCAAAAAACCTGGTGGTTCTCATTGTTGACCTTGTACGGAGCTGTGATGCCCATCCTCATAACTGAACCAGTGCCCCTCCCATTCCAGCAGCTTCTAAGCCTGCCTTCTGCCTGGAGCCTAATGTAACAGGGCATTGCAAGACCATGATTCCCCGCTATTTTTACAATGCCAAGATTGGATCTTACGAGAAGTTTACCTATGGAGGCTGCGGAGGCAATGAAAACAACTTCCCCACGAAAGAGGACTGTGTGAAAACCTGCGGTCATGGGGCAGGGTCCCCGTGGTAAGACAGGGGGCAGGGTGCAGTAGGAGGGGAAGGGCTGGGGAAAGAGGCGGAGCTCAGGGGATGCACACCATCCACACCTGCACAGTGTCTTGCCTCCTCGATGCTGCCCAGGAGAAGAGGCTGCAGTGTCCTGTGAAACCACACCGTGAGCAGGTTCTCCAGGGGTGAGAATGGCAGGAGGTCAAGCCCGGATGCCTCTTTGTGACAGTCTGAGGCTGATTACACACTCCTCATTCTCAGATGGGAACACTGGATCAGCCACCCTCCAGGGCAGGTCTGCAGGGCTCCCGAGCACCCCACTTAGGCTTAAGAAAACAGCTTTTTGTTAGCCATTAATGTCATGGGGACTATAGTTCCATATTTTTTGGAAAACTAGAATCTATCAAGATGACCTGTGTCCAGGTCTGAGACTACAATGGTGGCACTCAACACATTCTTTCTTTTGGCAGAGGACATGTGAAGACTGATCCCTGAAACTCTGAGGTCTGAGGAGCACCCTGCAGGGCTGGGCTCTGGTTGCTTCTGAAATAGTTCAGTCTCCTCCCGGTTCTTCTCCCCACTGCCCTCTTCAGCAGAACCTGCCTATTCCTTTTCCTCCATGGGTCTACCTGTCTTAGTTTTTTCTCATTCAGTTGGCTCTCAGAACCATGAGAACATGTCTTCCCTTTATCCCTAGCTCTTAGCTCATTTCCTTGTACCAAGGAGACAGTGCGTAATTATTTGAGGAAGGAAGGAAGGAATGCAGGAGCACATTTCTCTCTTTCTCTTTTAAAAATTATTTATTTATTTCAATTTGACTTCACTGGGTCTTAGTTGTGGCATGTGGCATCTAGCTCCCTGACCAGGGATTGAACTTGGGCCCCTGGCATTGGGAGCATGGAGCTTGCTGATTCCCCGCTGCCCTCCCATTGCAGCTTCTAAGCCTGCCTTCTGCCTGGAGCCTAATGTAACAGGGCATTGCAAGACCATGATTCCCGCTATTTACAATGCCAAGATTGGATCTTACGAGAAGTTTACCTATGGAGGCTGGAGGCAATGAAAACAACTTCCCACGAAGAGGACTGTGTGAAAACCTGCGGTCATGGGGCAGGGTCCCCGTGGTAAGACAGGGGGCAGGGTGCAGTAGGAGGGGAAGGGCTGGGGAAAGAGGCGGAGCTCAGGGGATGCACACCATCCACACCTGCACAGTGTCTTGCCTCCTCGATGCTGCCCAGGAGAAGAGGCTGCAGTGTCCTGTGAAACCACACCGTGAGCAGGTTCTCCAGGGGTGAGAATGGCAGGAGGTCAAGCCCGGATGCCTCTTTGTGACAGTCTGAGGCTGATTACACACTCCTCATTCTCAGATGGGAACACTGGATCAGCCACCCTCCAGGGCAGGTCTGCAGGGCTCCCGAGCACCCCACTTAGGCTTAAGAAAACAGCTTTTTGTTAGCCATTAATGTCATGGGGACTATAGTTCCATATTTTTTGGAAAACTAGAATCTATCAAGATGACCTGTGTCCAGGTCTGAGACTACAATGGTGGCACTCAACACATTCTTTCTTTTGGCAGAGGACATGTGAAGACTGATCCCTGAAACTCTGAGGTCTGAGGAGCACCCTGCAGGGCTGGGCTCTGGTTGCTTCTGAAATAGTTCAGTCTCCTCCCGGTTCTTCTCCCCACTGCCCTCTTCAGCAGAACCTGCCTATTCCTTTTCCTCCATGGGTCTACCTGTCTTAGTTTTTTCTCATTCAGTTGGCTCTCAGAACCATGAGAACATGTCTTCCCTTTATCCCTAGCTCTTAGCTCATTTCCTTGTACCAAGGAGACAGTGCGTAATTATTTGAGGAAGGAAGGAAGGAATGCAGGAGCACATTTCTCTCTCTTTCTCTTTTTAAAAATTATTTATTTATTTCAATTTGACTTCACTGGGTCTTAGTTGTGGCATGTGGCATCTAGCTCCCTGACCAGGGATTGAACTTGGGCCCCTGGCATTGGGAGCATGGAGCGTTACCCACGGGACCACCAGGGAGGTTGCAGGAACACATTTCTCATGAGAAAAGTTAACTACAGAACCTGCGACTTGATGCAGGAGTTTATTTTTAACCCACGTCCTCCTGTATCCCCTTCATCCCCTTCCCACCTTCACCTCTCTCCTTGTGGGTGGCCAAGTGGAATTTCTAGCATCCAGTTCTCATCGTCAGCAACAACAGAAGTGTTTGAGATAAAGAAGCCCCTTGACCCCGAATGATGTTCCAATTTTCCTTTCTATAGCTTGAAACACTGTGGCTTATGTCTCAATAAATGCATATTGAAAATTAAACTGACTGGAGTGGAGTCTGTTGTTCGCAACTACAAACCTTCACCAGTAGGGTCCATGGAAACGTTGGCCCTTCTCACTGTTCTCCAGGCAGTGGGCACTCTCCCTTTTCCTGTCCAGAGACTGTGCCCTACCAGATAGCAAAACTATCATAGCATCATCTATGTCTTAGAAATCATCCCAAGCTACACAGAAATCTGGTCGACACACACATCAACATGAAAGCTTTTATTCCTTACTTATAAGTTCAGCTCAAATTGGGGAGCAGATTGTCCTCCTGGACTCTCAGAGGGAAAAAAAGTTATGAGTTTCAGTTGTCCACTTTTGTAAGGAATCTGATTCCCTCAGACCACAATTGAGGAGGGGGTTTCTTGCTTCAGGTAAAGAAGGGGAACTACCATTTTGTATCCCAGACTCTGTGTCAGCATTTTGCCTGCATTCTTCTTCTTCTTTTTTTTTTTTTTGTTTTTTGTTTTAAGTTTGGCCTCTTTGACTGATTTTTTGTTAATTTGTTTTTCATCCATCTTTATTCTTTGACCTGTGTGGGCCTCCCATTGCAGTGGCCTCACTTGTTGCAGAGCACTGGCTCTGGGTACATGCTTGTAATTGGACACTAGTCCAGCTGCTCCGTGGCACATGGAGTCTTCCCAGGCCAGGGATTTAACCGTTGCCCCTGGCATTGCAAGGCAGAATCTTTATCCACTGGACCACCAGGGAAATCCTTGCCTGCATTATTCTATTAATTATGCTAAGAATCCTTCAAGGGAAGAAATGGAGGCATAGAGATGGTACTTAGCTGCTCTATTCATTTCCTAATATGGCAAGTTCCACTTCCTTGCACTTATATTCTGTTAAGTGACCACCAGGAGGTTGCAGGAACACATTTCTCATGAGAAAAGTTAACTACAGAACCTGCGACTTGATGCAGGAGTTTATTTTAACCCACGTCCTCCTGTATCCCCTTCATCCCTTCCCACCTTCACCTCTCTCCTTGTGGGTGGCCAAGTGGAATTTCTAGCATCCAGTTCTCAGTCAGCAACAACAGAAGTGTTTGAGATAAAGAAGCCCTTGACCCCGAATGATGTTCCAATTTTCCTTTCTGTAGCTTCAAACACTATAGGTTATATTTCAATAAATATATATTCAAAATTAAACTGACTGGAGTGGAGTCTGTTGTTCGCAACTACAAACCTTCACCAGTAGGGTCCATGGAAACGTTGGCCCTTCTCACTGTTCTCCAGGCAGTGGGCACTCTCCCTTTTCCTGTCCAGAGACTGTGCCCTACCAGATAGCAAAACTATCATAGCATCATCTATGTCTTAGAAATCATCCCAAGCTACACAGAAATCTGGTCGACACACACATCAACATGAAAGCTTTTATTCCTTACTTATAAGTTCAGCTCAAATTGGGGAGCAGATTGTCCTCCTGGACTCTCAGAGGGAAAAAAAGTTATGAGTTTCAGTTGTCCACTTTTGTAAGGAATCTGATTCCCTCAGACCACAATTGAGGAGGGGGTTTCTTGCTTCAGGTAAAGAAGGGGAACTACCATTTTGTATCCCAGACTCTGTGTCAGCATTTTGCCTGCATTCTTCTTCTTCTTTTTTTTTTTTTTGTTTTTTGTTTTAAGTTTGGCCTCTTTGACTGATTTTTTGTTAATTTGTTTTTCATCCATCTTTATTCTTTGACCTGTGTGGGCCTCCCATTGCAGTGGCCTCACTTGTTGCAGAGCACTGGCTCTGGGTACATGCTTGTAATTGGACACTAGTCCAGCTGCTCCGTGGCACATGGAGTCTTCCCAGGCCAGGGATTTAACCGTTGCCCCTGGCATTGCAAGGCAGAATCTTTATCCACTGGACCACCAGGGAAATCCTTGCCTGCATTATTCTATTAATTATGCTAAGAATCCTTCAAGGGAAGAAATGGAGGCATAGAGATGGTACTTAGCTGCTCTATTCATTTCCTAATATGGCAAGTTCCCACTCTTCCAAGTAGTGGGACTTTGATGATGTTTTCTTGCTCTTACTCTGGGAAGATTTAGAATGGACACATCTTTTGAAAACAGAGAGTATTTGTTTCGTTACAGATGAGTAAAGTTTGGTATGGGGACCACCTCAAGTGTTGTATTTAAGTAAATGAGAGCACACAGTGTGTGGTATTGTTATTCACATCCTTCCAGTCTTGGGCAAATTCTCAACATCTCTGAGCTTTGTTTTCTTTAGTTATAAAATAAGTCTTACCTTTGTTGATGTTGCTAGCCAGAGGCCACTAGAAATATTCCTATTTCTAGTTGAACTCGTTGGGTTTATTACACACTGCAGCAAGAAACAGCAATCATCTTGCAAAACAATATGCTGTCCTATTAAGACAATGTCAGAAGGAATGACAGGAGGTGGGCATGTGTTAGGCGAATTTGGGGAGAGCATCAGGAAGCTGGCTTTGCTTGGCATAGATGGTGTTTAGGAAGTGGGGTAGTTCTATGATTGTCTTAATCTTAACTTTAAGAAGGGAAGACTAAATAGGGGTTAGAGCTGTACTTGTTCAGGAAATACCAGTCATTCAAGACAAGAATGTATTTGGTCATATTGGTTGTTTGTGTAATGTACTTCCTTTACTCAGTGCTCAGATATGATTACCCAATGTCCTATTTTTTGGGGGGGGGGGTGGTGCCACTTCTATTGGTCTTTCAGTTATTCATTTTCATCCATCTTTGTTTTTTTTTCTCTCATCATCTTTGCTTTTTGGCTTGTGTGGGCCTCCCATCACAGCAACCTCTCATCACAGAGTACCGGCTCCGGGTGCATGGCCTCCAGAGCTCTGGCTTGGTAGTTGGACACATCTCTCCAGCCACTCTGCGGCACATGGGATCCTCCCAGGCCAGGGATCGAACTGGCCTGGCCCTTGCACTGTAAGGCAGTATCCTCACCCACTGGACCACCAGGGAAGTATCCTCACCCACTGGACCACCAGGGAAGCCCCTGATGTTGAACTTTTAAAAAATGTTTATGTTGAGCAGGAGAACAGAAAGGTGATTGTGGTACCAGGTCAGGTCTTGGAACTCAGGGGTTGCTTTTCTCGTTCTCTATAAATCTCATAGAGTCATGATGAGAATAAAAGAGATGTATTTGTTAAATGCTTTGTCTTAGTATCAGAGGATAACCATTTAATGAATGTCAGTATGATAAGAGTGATATTAATACTGTCAACTACAAACTGGCATTTACCAGTTACATTGCCAATGACTGGACAACAAAGACATTTGCCGTCTCCCTCTTCAGAGACAGGACCCTGTGCTGTTGAGAGCTGCTGACCTTCAGTACTCCCTGATGGAGATCAGGGTGGGGTAGAGGCACTCTGTGCTCCAGGGAATCTGAGGGGGCGGGTCTTTAGATAGGTGGATGCTTTTAGGAACAGATTCTATTTTCTCAATCCTTGCATCTCCTTATATTTAGAAAACCACTAAATCTCCTCATGGTGACATCAGATCCTCATGGCTAACCGGGGACCCTTTGTAAAATGACTGTTTCATGATATGAAACTGCCCTCTCTCCAAAATCCTTAAATATTGACCCCCCTTCCTGCTGCCTCTTTGGAGCAGTCTCTCAGAGCTGTCTGGAGTGCTGCCTCCTGGGCTGCAGTCCTAATTATGCCCCAAATAAAACTGAACCCACAACTCTCAAGTTGTTCATCTTTTTTTAGTTGATAATACTATAAATACATGTTATTTAATTTAGATTAATAAATATTAGTTGATAACAGTGTAAAGAAAATGACTTGGTATTAATGAAAAGCTTTTGGCTTCAGTAATTCACTACGCTGCTGTGTGGTCTTGGGCAAGTCGTTTCATCTCCCTGAGACACAGACTCTTTCTTTGTAAAAGAGGATGAGTGCGTCTGCATTAAGAAAGGCCCAGATTTGGTTAATTTGAGAATCATGCTGATTATGCAGCGAATGTGCCTTGAACACCACAGACCAATGTAAATTGTCTAGAAGCACATCAAGTTTGAGTTTCCTCCACTCCTGCTTGCTCTTTATGCTGTCAGCTGTCGTAAGAAAGGAACAAGTAACATTGACTGTAGTAGTGTCGTCTTCTAGAAGTTTGTCCTCAAGAAACTGTCCCAGTGCAAGAGTAGAGTCACAGTCCCAATTCCAATTAGGTCTCCTTCTTCCTCAGAGGCAACCAAGAGATAACCCTCTTGCTTCAGTGATTGATCGCAGCCATGTCCAGGCTTTTCCAACTCCACCTTGTCTTTATTTGACTCTGTGGTCAATGGCGTTATGTGTTAGTTAACATAATTTCTCAAAATTATTTCCAAAGAGTCAGACCAGGCTGTCTGAACAGAGACACACAGTAGGCAGAAGCAGGACAATGGAAGGTGGGGAGACGACACACTGTGATGAGGGATCTCCAGTCCTGCTTTTCCTCCCTCCCCTCCATCTTGCCCATTCTCACCCCTCAGCTGGGATGTGAACAGACCTGTCAGCACTGGTCTTTCCATAGACGCCTTCCTGGAGGGCATGAGCGGACTCTGTCTCTCTGTGATTCTGTTTGCCCTCCTGGGCACCTTGGTTGCTGATGTCTCAGGGGGGTCAAACCAGCCACCAGGCCCAGGGACAGCCCCAGCTCACCTCTCCTCTACAGACTGGAGCGAAAGGAGGTGAGTCCAAGGAAAAGGCAGGAGGAGGGGTGTGGGGGAGGCTGCCAGCCCTCTCTGGATCTCTTCTGGGAGGTGAACGGTTGAACTCCAGGGACGTTTCTTGACTCTCATAAAGTACCATTATGTGTTCTGCTTTTTTTTTTTTTTTTTTAATAAAAATATCCCACTTCACTTAACAAAATCGTGGACTTCATCTCTGAGACTGTCTATTCCTGGTCTCTACCTTGTCCCTAAACCCCATGTTAGAAGAGTAAAAAAGATCCATATTTGAACCTTGTCCTGATTTATGTCCCAGGGCTCCTGAAACTCTTGGAATTTATTGTCTTTCTGTAAGTAATGAGATCAGTGAAGGATGAGACCTTAGATAGTGTCTGTGTCTGCCTGATTCAGAATATGCTTGCATTAGGGCCGATTTTTTTGATCGCTGCTTGAACACCACAGACCAATGTAAATTGTCTAGAAGCACATCAAGTTTGAGTTTCCTCCACTCCTGCTTGCTCTTTATGCTGTCAGCTGTCGTAAGAAAGGAACAAGTAACATTGACTGTAGTAGTGTCGTCTTCTAGAAGTTTGTCCTCAAGAAACTGTCCCAGTGCAAGAGTAGAGTCACAGTCCCAATTCCAATTAGGTCTCCTTCTTCCTCAGAGGCAACCAAGAGATAACCCTCTTGCTTCAGTGATTGATCGCAGCCATGTCCAGGCTTTTCCAACTCCACCTTGTCTTTATTTGACTCTGTGGTCAATGGCGTTATGTGTTAGTTAACATAATTTCTCAAAATTATTTCCAAAGAGTCAGACCAGGCTGTCTGAACAGAGACACACAGTAGGCAGAAGCAGGACAATGGAAGGTGGGGAGACGACACACTGTGATGAGGGATCTCCAGTCCTGCTTTTCCTCCCTCCCCTCCATCTTGCCCATTCTCACCCCTCAGCTGGGATGTGAACAGACCTGTCAGCACTGGTCTTTCCATAGACGCCTTCCTGGAGGGCATGAGCGGACTCTGTCTCTCTGTGATTCTGTTTGCCCTCCTGGGCACCTTGGTTGCTGATGTCTCAGGGGGGTCAAACCAGCCACCAGGCCCAGGGACAGCCCCAGCTCACCTCTCCTCTACAGACTGGAGCGAAAGGAGGTGAGTCCAAGGAAAAGGCAGGAGGAGGGAGGTGGGGGAGGCTGCCAGCCCTCTCTGGATCTCTTCTGGGAGGTGAACGGTTGAACTCCAGGGACGTTTCTTGACTCTCATAAAGTACCATTATGTGTTCTGCTTTTTTTTTTTTTTTTTTAATAAAAATATCCCACTTCACTTAACAAAATCGTGGACTTCATCTCTGAGACTGTCTATTCCTGGTCTCTACCTTGTCCCTAAACCCCATGTTAGAAGAGTAAAAAAGATCCATATTTGAACCTTGTCCTGATTTATGTCCCAGGGCTCCTGAAACTCTTGGAATTTATTGTCTTTCTGTAAGTAATGAGATCAGTGAAGGATGAGACCTTAGATAGTGTCTGTGTCTGCCTGGATTCCAGAATATGCCATCAGATGATTAAGAGGTTAGTCCTAGTCCCCAGTCCCCCAGGAGAGGAAAGGCTACTGATACTGAGTTCCATCAATAATGGTCAAAGATTCCATCAAATTGCTTACCTCAAACCTTCATTAAAACCTATGAACACTGGATTCAGAGAGCTTCAGGGAGTTGATAAGATTAAGAGATTGTAAGAGGGAAGTGTCCTGGTGTGGAGGCTCAGCGCTTCCTACTTCATCTTAGTCTTATGTTTCTCCTCCACTTCGCTGTCCCTGAGTTTTTAATGTCCTTTATAATGACTGTGAACAATAAATAAAGGGTCGTCCTGAGTTCAGTGAGTGGTTCTGACACCTTGTTCAACATGGGAGGTGGATCAAGGAATCTCTGAATTACAGCCAGTTGCTCACACGTGTAAGTGACCCCAGGAATTGTGATCAATGCTTGCGGTGTGGGCTGCCTTCATGGATGAAGCTCTCACCCTGTGGGGTCTGGGTTGCCCCTGAGGATTTAGTGTCAGAAGTGAATGGACTCCTGGATGCTCAGTGGGTGTTGGGATACTGGGTGCTGTCAGTAGAGACCCCGCATGTTTGGTGACAGGGAGAAAGCCCAGATTTACTCTTTCATACCATTTGTGTCTGGGGTGAGGCTCAGGGACAGGCGACTGTAGTATGCTGATCAGAGCACTCAGAAATCCTCAGTAGCTCTCTGCATTTTCAGAATTCCTGGCAGAATCAAGTACTTGATTAAGTGGGTTGTGACAGATTGTGTCTTGTCTTGATCCTGCCCCCTGATGCTGTGTGCCCTGAGACATTCCCATCTGCGGTTTCTTCATGAGAGCAGGGGGAGCATGTCTCTGTGGTTTTTTGAAAGGATTGCCAGTCATGAGTACAAGGAATTTACACATTTGTGGTCAGTGATGTCCATTTCCCACCAAAGCATTTTAGTCTGAAAGACTTGTCGATTAACTTACATTTCTTCCTAAATATACAAAACAATATATGTATCAAACAATGATCATTTTTCTCTTGTGAAATTAATCAGAAAGTGAAGTAACAGATGAGTATCTTCCCTCTAGAGGAAGCTGCAGGCGGAGCAAGAAACACAGAACTTCCTTGAGTTTGCTAGTGGGCCAAGACTGCTTTTTCCAGACTGGCAAGGTATTCATCAAGCCTCAATGCCCTTCCCCTTGCTCTCCCATCAGACTGTATTTTATTTTTCTATAATGATATAGATGACAGTTACACTGAAAATTATATAGGCAGGCTTCATTATCATAGAGCCTAACAAGACTTTTACTCTATCCAGTCTCTCCAATGACCGTTCACTTGGCATGAGAACAAAATAAGAGAGTCATTTACTTGAGAAGTATTTATCAAAATGTATCTTTTGGGTTCTGAGACCATGGTCTTTTTGAGTAGAGAAACAGCTGTAAACAAAATATAGTAAAATAACATGCACACAACAAAGGAGGCCAGTACACAATAAAGACAGAGGAAAATCCTGTGCTAAGTAGTGGTGAGTTTTATGAAGAAAGAGAATAATGGGGCTAATGGAGGCTGGCAAGGCTCAGGGAAATGCCTGTGATAAGGAGGCTTTGAGCAGAACCTTCCAAAAAAAATGCCTGAGTGACTGATTAGCAGCCAGGAGAGAGTGGCTGATGCTGAGAGATTTGATGGGGAGGGGAGTGGAAGAGGCGGAGACAGAGAGGCCCTGGGAACAGGTCATGAAGAGGCCTGTGCAACTTAAAGAACCAGAATTTGATTCTCTGAAAGCTGGAGAATCACTGAGAGATTGTCATAGGAGCTGTGTAATACAATTCACTGTGAAACAGGATCCTTTGGTGTAGTGTGGAGCGTGGCCTCTAGTGGGCTAAGGGCAGAGACAGAGGGCCTTGGGCAGGCTGGTGCAGTGGTCCAGGTGAGCCATGATGAAGTACCCATATTGTTGCCTGGACAGATCTCAGTTCACTTGAATAAGATAAATAACTTCCTCTATTGAGGTTTCTGTGGAGGCTTCACCACAAATCACTATTCACTTAGCCATTTGTGATGAATTTCCCACCAAAGCATTTTAGTCTGAACTTTATTCCTTTTTCAATGTATCAAACAATGATCATTTCTCTTGTGAAATTAATCAGAAAGTGAAGTAACAGATGAGTATCTTCCCTCTAGAGGAAGCTGCAGGCGGAGCAAGAAACACAGAACTTCCTTGAGTTTGCTAGTGGGCCAAGACTGCTTTTTCCAGACTGGCAAGGTATTCATCAAGCCTCAATGCCCTTCCCCTTGCTCTCCCATCAGACTGTATTTTATTTTTCTATAATGATATAGATGACAGTTACACTGAAAATTATATAGGCAGGCTTCATTATCATAGAGCCTAACAAGACTTTTACTCTATCCAGTCTCTCCAATGACCGTTCACTTGGCATGAGAACAAAATAAGAGAGTCATTTACTTGAGAAGTATTTATCAAAATGTATCTTTTGGGTTCTGAGACCATGGTCTTTTTGAGTAGAGAAACAGCTGTAAACAAAATATAGTAAAATAACATGCACACAACAAAGGAGGCCAGTACACAATAAAGACAGAGGAAAATCCTGTGCTAAGTAGTGGTGAGTTTTATGAAGAAAGAGAATAATGGGGCTAATGGAGGCTGGCAAGGCTCAGGGAAATGCCTGTGATAAGGAGGCTTTGAGCAGAACCTTCCAAAAAAAATGCCTGAGTGACTGATTAGCAGCCAGGAGAGAGTGGCTGATGCTGAGAGATTTGATGGGGAGGGGAGTGGAAGAGGCGGAGACAGAGAGGCCCTGGGAACAGGTCATGAAGAGGCCTGTGCAACTTAAAGGACCAGAATTTGATTCTCTGAAAGCTGGAGAATCACTGAGAGATTGTCATAGGAGCTGTGTAATACAATTCACTGTGAAACAGGATCCTTTGGTGTAGTGTGGAGCGTGGCCTCTAGTGGGCTAAGGGCAGAGACAGAGGGCCTTGGGCAGGCTGGTGCAGTGGTCCAGGTGAGCCATGATGAAGTACCCATATTGTTGCCTGGACAGATCTCAGTTCACTTGAATAAGATAAATAACTTCCTCTATTGAGGTTTCTGTGGAGGCTTCACCACAAATCACTATTCACTTAGCCATTTGTGATGAATTCACTCTCTAAACCTTGCCTCTCCTTGAGATGTGGGGGCAGGGAAAAGTAGCAGGTGGGAATTGAAATGACACCCTCTAATCAGGTGTTGGTTACCCAGGCAACCAAGTACCATTTTAAGGTTAGATTGAGACTTTGTTAGTCACCTCCCTCACATGGTAAAAGACTTCCTTGGTGTTGCCATCTCTTAGAAAACCCAATGGTTTTAGGAGCTGAGGTCCAGAAATGAGAAAAGACCAGGTTAATATTTCTTATATAAGCCACAGTATTGGTATTCCTCCATATTCATTTATTCCATGAGCTAAAAAAGCAAATGGCTGGTGGGTTTTCATCCATGCCTTTCTCTATTAAATCATGATGCCTTTGCACTTTCTTCTTAATAGTGGAAGCTTTCAACTATACAGATGCACAGATAATAGTATTATAAACCTGTGGACTATTGCCCAGCTCCAATCATGATCAACACATGGAGGATATCCTTAGTATATATCCTTTATTCTTGTTCTATTTGCAGCTAATCATTGGCATCATGCCATTTTATCTATAAATATGCAATAATGATATGTAACTATTTACAATATTACCCTGTCAGTCCCGAAGCCTAACATCATTAATGATGTCCTGCAAAGCAGGATATCAAAGGGCCTTTTCACATTCACACCCCTGTACCTCTACCACTTGCTATTGGAAACAAACTGATATTTTCTGTTGTTCACCTTTTAGACCCAGCTGTGAACATCATATCTTATCTAACTGAGATACTTCCTTCCCTTTTCTGGCCTGACGTTTGTCTGGAGCCTCTACACATGGATGTCTGTAAGGCCAAAATAATCAGACACTTCTACAACGCCAAGTCCAGGTTGTGGGAGACCTTGTATATGGTACATAAAATGTTAAGAACAAAGACTTTAATTGGGGCAGGCGGTGTTAATACCCCTGGTGGTGCTATCTTATCCTGGGTAAGACTGGAGGCAGGGTATGGGGAGAGGGAAAGGGCTGGGGACACAAGCGGAGCTCAGGAGGGCACACATTCCTCAAAACTGCACACAGTGATTATTCTCCTCGCCTCCTCCCAGGGGAAGTGGCTGCAGTGTCCTTTGAAATCATGGGTTGAGCATGTCCTCCAGGGGCCAGCTTCACAAAGGTTAACCCTAGAAGCCCCATCCTGAGAATCTGAGTTTTCTCTCTTGCTTCCCTTTCTCAAGTGGGAAGAGTAAGTCAGCCACCCCACAGAGCAGGTCTGTAGTGCTTCTAAGTCAACCACCTTGGTGTCAAAAATTCACTTCCTTCACAGTGGTCATTGTCATCCTGAGAGAACTGTGGCCCCTCATTTCTAGGATGGTCTAGATCTGTCCAGGTATGCCTCATGCAGGTATGAGGATTCAGAAATATCTATCAGCAAGTTCCTCTCTTTTTTGCAGAGGCCATGAGAACTGGGGCTCCCGTGAGATGTTGAAGTCCAAGGAGGACCCAGTCAGGGATGAGTTCTGGCTGCTTGTGATAATATTTATTTTTTCCCATCAGCAAGTATATATCCCTTTATCAACACATGGAGGATATCCTTAGTATATATCCTTTATTCTTGTTCTATTTGCAGCTAATCATTGGCATCATGCCATTTTATCTATAAATATGCAATAATGATATGTAACTATTTACAATATTACCCTGTCAGTCCCGAAGCCTAACATCATTAATGATGTCCTGCAAAGCAGGATATCAAAGGGCCTTTTCACATTCACACCCCTGTACCTCTACCACTTGCTATTGGAAACAAACTGATATTTTCTGTTGTTCACCTTTTAGACCCAGCTGTGAACATCATATCTTATCTAACTGAGATACTTCCTTCCCTTTTCTGGCCTGACGTTTGTCTGGAGCCTCTACACATGGATGTCTGTAAGGCCAAAATAATCAGACACTTCTACAACGCCAAGTCCAGGTTGTGGGAGACCTTGTATATGGTACATAAAATGTTAAGAACAAAGACTTTAATTGGGGGCAGGCTGTGTTAATACCCCTGGTGGTGCTATCTTATCCTGGGTAAGACTGGAGGCAGGGTATGGGGAGAGGGAAAGGGCTGGGGACACAAGCGGAGCTCAGGAGGGCACACATTCCTCAAAACTGCACACAGTGATTATTCTCCTCGCCTCCTCCCAGGGGAAGTGGCTGCAGTGTCCTTTGAAATCATGGGTTGAGCATGTCCTCCAGGGGCCAGCTTCACAAAAGGTTAACCCTAGAAGCCCCATCCTGAGAATCTGAGTTTTCTCTCTTGCTTCCCTTTCTCAAGTGGGAAGAGTAAGTCAGCCACCCCACAGAGCAGGTCTGTAGTGCTTCTAAGTCAACCACCTTGGTGTCAAAAATTCACTTCCTTCACAGTGGTCATTGTCATCCTGAGAGAACTGTGGCCCCTCATTTCTAGGATGGTCTAGATCTGTCCAGGTATGCCTCATGCAGGTATGAGGATTCAGAAATATCTATCAGCAAGTTCCTCTCTTTTTTGCAGAGGCCATGAGAACTGGGGCTCCCGTGAGATGTTGAAGTCCAAGGAGGACCCAGTCAGGGATGAGTTCTGGCTGCTTGTGATAATATTTATCCTTTTCCTCTTGCTTCTCAACCCTACCCTCCTTGGCAGAAGTCTTCCTGTTTCCTCTCTCTCATAGGTCTACTTGCTTTCCTTCTGTCTCACCGGTTGGCTCTAACCGCCATAAGAGCAAGCCTTCTCTTTATCCCTAAATTGTTTCACAGGTCCTTACACAAAGAATACAGTCTATGAAAACTGAAGGAAGAAGGAAAGAAATGCAGGAGAAAAGCTCCTCATGACTGGAATGACGGTAGAACCTGGGTGAATTCATGGTTCTTGTTAATCTTCTTCCTCACAGCCTCCTCCCCTTCATCCTCCATCCCATCATCACTTTGAGAGCCTGTGGAACCCGGCCTGCCTGGATGCTGCCTGAAATGTTGGAACCTACCTTCTTTTCTTGTAAATATGATTTGACACTCATGAAGTAATGTCCAAAATGTTTTGAGGCATCATCTACGTTAGTATCAAGTAGATGTGCCCAGGTGGTGTTTGTGTATTTGTGTAAGAGTGATATTGAAATATTTGTGCATACTTGAGTAACAGGAAAGTGTCTTCTTCCTAATTTTCAGCTGTTTCTCTTCCAGCAAGTCACTTTTCTGTAGCTGAGGTTTGGTATCTTCATCTCTAAAAAAGAATAATACTACTTAAGATGAGATAGTTAAAGAATAACCTATCTTGTTATCAATGCTTACTGTGAGCCTGCCTCACAGGTCACAATTTTAAATGCCCTCCAGGACAAGTGAGGAATGTGAATGGAAGTATCTGGGGTGGTGGTGGAGGCATAGGAACCATAAGGAATGGTGGAGATTGTGGAAAATGGAGAAAAAGCTTTCCTACTGAGAATAGAGTAGCTCTCCCTAGGTTAGTTCATGGTTTACAAAGCGTGGTCCCTTGAGTAGCATCATTGGCACTTTGGGAACCTTGTTGATGAAGATACTCAGGGTCCACGCTATGCTACTGAATAAATGCTCTGGGAGTGAAGATCTCAAATCTGTGACTGACCAACTGAGAAAGGGATCCTGATGCTCACTCAAGTTTCAGACCCACTTCCCTCATTAAATTGCAGGGGTGTGATGCCAGTTTGTAAGATCTTCTAGAACTAACACCATAAAAAGGTGTCCTTTTCATCATTGAGGACTGGCATGCAGAAGTAGGAAGTCACGAGATACCTGGAATAAAGGCAAGTTTGGTCTTTGAGTACAAAACAAAGCAAGACAAAGGCTAACAGAGTTTTGGCAAGAGAATGCACTGGTCATAGCAAACACCCTCTTCGAACAACATGAGTTGACCTTACACATGGACGTCACCAGATGGTCAATACCAAAATCAGATTGATTATACTCTTTGCAGCTGAAGATGGAGAAACTCTATACAGTCAGCAAAAACAAGACCTGGAGCTGACTGTGGCTCAGATCATGAACTCTTTATTGCAAAATTCAGACTTTAATTGAGGAAAGTAGGGAAGACCACTAGCCCATTCAGGTATGACCCAAATCAAATTTCTTACTATTATACAGTGGAAGTTACAAGTAGATTCAAGGGGTTCAGTCTGTTAGACAGAGTGTCTGAAGCACTATGCATGGAGGTTCAAAACACTGTATAGGAGACAGTGATCAAAACTATTCCCAAGAAAAAGAAATGCAAAAAGGCAAAATGTTGTCTGAGGAGGCCTTACAAATAGCTGAAAAAAGAAGAGATGTAAAAGGCAAAGGAGAGAAAAGAGAAAAGGAAAGATGTCCATCTGAATGGAGAGTTCCATAGAATAGCAAGGAGAGACAAGAAAGCCTTCTTAAGTGAACAATGCAAAGAAATAGAGGAAAATAACAGAATGGGAAAGACTAGAGATCTCTACAAGAAAATTATAGATACCAGGGAACACTGTGTGCAATGATAGGCCCAATAAAGGACAGAAACAGTATGGATCTAACAGAAGGAGAAGATATTAAGAAGAGGTGGAAAGAATACATAGAAGAACTATACAAAAAAGACCTTAATGAACTGGATGAGCATGTTGGTGTGATCACTCACCTAGAGCCAGACATCTTAGACTGCAAAGTCAAGTAGGCCCTAGGAAGCATTATTATGAACACAGCTAGTGGAGGGATGGAATTTCAACTGAACTATTTCAAATGTTAAAAGATGATGCTGTTAAAGTGCTATACTCAATATGCCAGCAAATTTAAAAAATCCAGTAGTTGCCTCAGGACTAGAAAAGTTAAGTATTTATTCCCATACCAAAGAAGGGTAATGCTAAAGAATGTTCAAACTACTGCAAGATTGCACTTATTTCATATGCTAGCAAAGTAATGCTCAAAATCCTTCAAGCTATGCTTCAGTAGCATGTGAACTGAGAACTTCCAGATGTATAAAAAAGCAGAGGGGGATTCCCTGGTGGTCCAGTGGGTAAGGACACCACCTTGCAGTGCAAGGGGTGCCAGTTCAATCCCTGGTCTGGGAAGATCCCATGTGCCATGGAGCAACTGGACTGATGTGTGCAGCTACTGAGCTGGGGCTCTGGAGCGTGTGCACAAGCTGGACTCAAGCTTGCTGGGAGAAATATCAATAACCTCAAATATGCAGATGACACAACCTCAATGGGAGAAAGAGAAGAGGAATCGAAGAGCCTCCTGATGAAGTTGAAGGAGGAGAGTGAAAAAAGCTGGCCTAAAGCTCAACATTCGAAAAACAAAAATCATGGCATCGGGTTCCCTCACTTAATGGGGAATATGTGGCAAAAATGGAAACAGTGACAGACTTTATTTTCTTGGGCTCCAAAATCACTGCAGATGGTGACTGCAGCCATGAAATTAAAAGACACTTGCTTCTCGGAAGAAAGGCTATGACAAACCTAGACAGCGTATTCAAAAGCGGAGACACCACTTTGCCAACAAAAGTCTGTGTAGTCAAAGCTATAGTTTTTATGGCAGATTCAGGTTGATGTGTGGCAGTAAATGAAAAAAGTCTGTAAAACAAAAAAAATGAAAAAAACAACATAATAAAAATTGAATGAAAACAAACAAACAAAAAGCTATGGTTTTCCCAGTAGTTATTTATGGATGTGAGAGTTGGACCATAACGATGACTGAGTACTGATGAATTGATAACGCCTTAGAATTGTGGTGTTGGAGAAGGCTCTTGAGAATCCCTTGGACTGAAAGGATATCAAACCAGTCCTAAAGGAAATCAACCCTGAATATTCACTGGAAGGACTGATGCTGAAGCTGAAGCTCCAATACTTTGACCACCTGATGCGAAGAGATGACTCATTGGACAAGAGACTGATGTTGGGAAAATGGAATGCAAAAGGAGGAGGAGAAGGAGACGACAGAGGATGAGATGGTTGTATGGACATGAGCTTGAGCAATCTCCAGGATATGGTGAAGGACAGGGAAGCCTGGTCGGCTACAGTCCATTGGGTTGCAAAGAGTCAGACATGAGTGGGCAACTGAACTGAACTGTTGCCAATTTGTTTACTTTTACTAGCATTCATAGAAAAAAATTTTTTGTATGAAATAGCTCACTGTGAAATCTTTTTTTTTTTTTTTTTTTTGGCGAAGGGGTGGGTTGAGGAGGGAGCGGGGCGGGTGGGCCACATGTATTGGTCTTTCATTTATTCAGTTTTATCCATCTTTGTTCTCTGGCCCATGTGGGCCTCCCATTGCAGTGGCCTCTGTTGTTGCAGAGCACCGGCTCTGGGTGCATGCGCTCCAGAGCTCCAGCTTGATAATTGGACACATCAGTCCAGCCACTCCGCAGCACATGGGATCTTCCCAGGCCAGGGATCGAACCGGCTCCCCTTGCCCTGCAAGGCGGTGTCCTTACCCACTGGACCACCAGGGAAGCCCTGTGAAATCTTATAAATGTTTTAAAATTGTAAAATGTATTCTGTGGGCTAACAATACATATATTCTTACTAGGTTTGCAACCTCTGGTTTATGCTCTTCACTTTATTTCTGAAAATGATCTTTAAAAACATACTATGGGGGCTTCCCTGGTGGTCCAATGGGTAAGGACACCGCCTTGCAGTGCAAGGGGCACCGGTTCGATCCCTGGCCTGGGAGGATCCCACGGGTCACAGAACGGCTAGACGGATGTGTCCAACTACCAAGCCGGAGCTCTGGAGAGCATGTACCCAGAGCCAGTGCTCTGCGACAAGAGAGCCTGCTGGGATGGGAGGCCCACACAGGCCAAATAACAAACATAAATGAATGAAAGATGAATAGAAGTGGCCAAAAAAAAAGTTGAAAAAAATTGAAAAAAAACCCCAACATACTATGTTTTTCTAAAAAGTGAGGCACTTTTTTATCATGTAACAAGAAAACAGTCACCCACTATTTGAATATGAATGTACCTCTCTGAGGACACAGTATCTCAAACAGCTAAATATCTTCTGTCTGTCCTGGGTGCATTCCATTCATTTCAGGAAGTGGCCTTAGATAACATCAAATCCAGGATTGTCATTTTTCAGAAGGAGATACTGAGGAACAGAAGCAGAGATATGACCTTGGGTCCAGAGGGTTAGATCACTTGTCTTTATCCACAACAACCCCTGTGTTTGTTTCTGTCCTGTAATTTCGGTAAAGAGGCCTGCAGGAAGCAGGAAAGTTTCTAATTAGAGACGACACTTACCCAGGAGCAGGACAGTGGGGAGGGGGGTGGGGTGGGGGGAGAACTGCCCCGTCAGGGGGCTTGTGGAGCTGGGGTCTTTAACCTGGATGAGAGTGAGAGGGACCAGAAAAGAGGACATTAGGAGAGAAAGACAGATAGATGAGAGAGGAGAGGGAGAAAAAAAGAGTCTCTGTTCTTAGGGAGAGTCTCTGATCCTCCCTGGTCTCAGATGGACAGACTGAGACAGGAGAATGAGCAGGGCCAGAGGCCTCCTGAACTAGAATCCTTGTTGTGCCATCTGCCGACTGGGGGTCCTGAGAAAGTGGCGTCACCTCTCTGAGCCTCTGCTTTCTCCTTGACACAATGGGAGGAACATCCAGATGCTCCAGGGCTGACATGAGGCTAAATGAAATGGCACATGAGAGATGTGCCAGGAGAGAGACCCTCCACTCACAGTGGCTTGTTCTGTGAGTCACCTGCTCCCCATGCCCTTCTGTCCTGGGGCTGCTCAGTCCTGAGAGCTCCTGCCCTTCTCAGAGGAAAGGGCGTCACTGTGTCAGGCAGGCAGCCCCTCATGTCCTCTGCAGCTCATCTCCCAGCTCTGTGTCTGCTTGACATTTGGCTGGACCTGCCCCTGGGTTGTCTGGGCACTGATATCAGCTCCCTTCTCCTTGACCCTGGAGCGGAGCTCAGGGTGTCTCGGAGCTGTGTGTGTGTGTGTGAGTGGAAAATGCTTGTCTATGTGCAGATGACTTGGAGGCAGGCTAGTGCTCCATGATTGTAACTGAGAGAGGATACACAGGAGTGAGTGAAGGAATCGTGAGTGTGTAACCCCTTGTGCCTGCTCTATAGATAACAGCGAACAGTGCTGCCAAGTGCATAGGCACAAGCTCAGCAGCCAGATTCCTATATCCAAAATCTCTCTCTCCACTCTATGACCGCAGACAGTTTTATTTTGTGTACCTTAGTTTCTCCCTTGTGACATGAGGAATTATCAATACTTCCTCACTCCTCTCATTTAGGACTTTTGGGAATTGAAAAAGTAAAAATGTGTCAAACACTTGGATAATGACTGACATATAAAAGAATTTAAGTTTTATCTGTTATTACTCAATACTATTGTTAATACTACAAAGAACTTTGACTTCTCAGAGAGAAGGAATGTATGTCTCTTGCCTCCATTTTTCCATAGAACCCGCGTGATATGGCCAATGCTGATCTCATTCAACACCTAAAGATACGGAGCCCATGGGGTCCCAAAGAGTGGGGCACGACTTAGCGACCTAACAACAGGAAACTTTTCCTGAGGGCATCCCTGGAGGGCCTCTGGGTCAGGAAGATCCCCTGGAGAAGGAAATGGCAATCCACTCTGGTATTCTTGCCTGGGAAATCCCATGGACAGAGGAGCCAGGTGAGCTACAGTCCATGGGGTCACAAAGGAGAAAGACAGGACTTAGAGACTAAAGAACAATAACAATGGGATAATGACTTGTTTTTAATGAAAAGAAATTGGCTTCAGTAACTCACGGTGCTGCTGAGTGGTTCTGGACAAGTCATTTCCTCTCCTGAAAACAGAGATTCTTTCTTTGTAAAAGAAGATGATGGTGTCTGTGTTAGGAAATTCCCAGACTTGGTTACTTTTGAGAACCATGTTGATTACGCAGCTAATGTACTGTGAACCGAACAGACCAATGCAAGTTATCTAAAACATAGGGTTTTAGTTCCTTGACTCCTGACTGCTCTTTGAATGGGCTGTCAACTGTAGTAAAGAAAGGAACAAATAGGACTGGATGTTGTGGTTTCATCTTCTATAATAGAAGTTCATATCAGAAAGTTCCAAAATATTTTGCTCCAAAAGACTTGTCCACCTACACTTCCTCACTAATCCTCTAAAAAATTATCTGTCAAATAATGATCATTTCTTTGTTATGAAATTCATAATAACACTGAGTGATGGTTGAGCTTCTTTCCTCCAGGGACAAGTACAAGAAGAGCAGGAAATTTCTTATATAAGTTGCATGAATAGGGTTATAGTTCAAGATAACATCACTTCCCCAGCTAACTTCCTGCCTGGACCATTGTCTGGTAAAGGGCAAGTGTTCATTCACTGGAGAAGTTGTGGCAATGGTTGCAGGAAGGTGTCCTGGGTACAACGTGTGAGACATAGGTGAAGGGGACAAAGGTATTGAGGCCCAGATGAGATGAGACATGCATGACCCTGAAAAGATAGACCAGGGCTAACACACTACTATTTACTTCTCTGTCATGTGATTTGCTCTCAAATAGTCACTGACTGTCCATCACGTGCCACGCACTGTTTAAGGTGCTCAGATGCTCCCTGAGTGAACATATTGGACAAAACTCCATCTGCCTGATCACAATCTGTGTTTACTTGAGACCCACAGGCACAATCAAATCCGAGGACTGCTGTTACCGGACATTTGGTCCCTGCAGACAGAAGCAGGAGGCATGGCTAGGAGGGAGATTTCGCAATAAACAGGACTGACCCAGCTCCTTCCCTTCCCCACTCCCCTCCTCATTGTCTGATCCCACCCCTCAGCCAGGATATTAAAACCTCAGTCCTTCCCAAGCATCCTCAGCAGCCCTCCTGCAAGGCCATGAAGATGAGCCGTCTCTGTCTCTCCGCAGCCCTTCTCGTCCTCCTGGTTATCCTGGTGGACAGCACTCCAGTGTCTATAAACAGTATTGAGGACCAAGGTAGGCCTGGACTCACCTCTCTTCTCCAGGTTCCAGGGAAATGATGGGAGTCCATAGGAGGGATGCTGCGGAGGGCAGGTGTGAGGTGGGTGCTTCCAACCCTCTCTGTATTTCTCTTGCCACATTAGGCAGGAATTTTGTTCATTTCTTTAGTTTTGGCTGCTTTGGGCTTTCTCCCTATGAAAGGATATTCTCTAGTTATGGGGACAACTCTCTCATTGCAGTGTGTGAACTTCTCATTGTGGTTGCTTCTCTTGTTGCAGAGCAGGGGTTCTAGGCATCTGGGCTCAGTAGTTACAGTTTACCTGCTTAATTTCCCTAAACCATGTGGAATCATCCCAAACCAGGGATCAAACCTATGATACCTGCATAAGCAGGCAAATTCTTATCTACTGGACCTCCAGGGAAGTCTGAAGTTGTAAACTTTTAACTCCACTGACTTCATGACTCTCAAGAAGATATATATTAAAATGTTATATATATATAATATGTATCCCATCCAACTCTACCAGATCAGATATATCATTTCTGATTCTCTGTATTCTTGGTCCTTGCCATGTCCTTGAACCTCTATGTAGTATAGTACTAAAAAGCTTCAAATTTGATCCTTCTCTTAGTTAATGGCTCAGGCCTCTTAAAACTCTTGGAATTTATTGACTTTATAGGTTTTGAGATGAGTCATAGAAGGTGACTCAAGGTAACCTCAAGGTGCAGTTGGTCTCCAAAGAAACTCAAATGCCCATTTAGCGGTTACAATGTTCAACAATGGTCATTTCACCACCTCTGCAGAAAGGGGAGGGAACTGCGAGATAGATTAATTACCAATGACTGATGATTCAACCAATATGCCAATACAGGAAGTTGTTTTGAAGGTGCTGTGGTCTCTAGGTCACAGAGGCTTAACACACTTCCCTGTGCCTTTGCCCTACACATCGCCTCCATCTTACTGCCTTGAGCTATAGTCTGTATATTAATCTGGGGATTCTAAGCAAAGGTTTTCCAAAGTTAAGCTGCTGGTTCTATTGAACTGCTGAATTTGAAGGTGGAGTCATGGACGCCCCGAGTTTAGCCACATGGTTACAAGCACGAGTGACTTGGGATCCTGTGCCTGGCACCAGAACTGAGGACAGAATCTGCAGCAGTTTCATGGATTCGAATCAGAAGTAGATGGGCTTGTTGGACGCCCAGTGAGTGTTTGGGGAATTGGTTGCTATTCATAGAGATAGCTTGTATTTGGTGTCAGGGAAACCCAGACTAACTCTTCTCTGTAATTTGGGGACTCATGCGATGTTCCAAAAAAGGGGAGTAATGAAGTAGGACTCTTCCCCCAGGAACTGTTCTCAATTATCTGTATTATCAGAGTTCCTGGCAGAATCAGGTAGAGTATCAAATGGGTTGTACACGATAGTATTTTGTTCTGGCCTTTCCACTTACATGCCATGTTTCCTGGGGCAAGTCATCTGCAATCTCATCTGAACAGGAGAAAAATGTTACATGCCTTCTTTGAACAGGTTATCAGTCATGAAAATAAAGAGATGAATTCCATTTCATGGTGAATTTTGTGTGTTTTACCACCAAGATGTGATAATCTGAAAAAGTTTCTCTACCTACTTGCTTTGGGTTGGAAAGAATTGGGTAGGAAAGAATATTTAAGTATCATATAATAATTATCTCTCTATTTATTATTTTGTTATCCATGTTTGATTCTTGGTTATGGTCCAGGTCTCCTGAAACTCTTGAAATTTACTGTCTTTCATAGGTCTGGAAACAAGCCATAGATGGGGACTTGAGAAGCTATCAGTAATAGAAGTGATTAAAGGTGTCGTCAATGGTGTGATTAAAGGTTTGAGCTTTCTGCATTTCGAGGGAGAGGAAGGGGTACTGAGATTGAGAACAGTCACCAATGGTCAATGATTCAATCAATATGTCTGTTTAGTGAAACTTCAATAAAAATCCACAAATATGGGCATTTAGAGAGCTTTTGGAATGGTAACACATGGTGGTGATGTGAAGGTCCTGTGCTCTCTAGGACATGGAGGCTCCTGACATCTCCACTTCCACTGTGATCTGTACATCTCATTCATTTCGCCATGCCTAGATTTATCCTCAGTAATAACAATGTGGATTAGCATATGAGTGGTCCTCTGAGTCTGGTTATCAGATCTATTGTGCATTTGAACATGGTTGTGGGGTAATGGAACATTTGAGTTTTTGCCACATTGTCAAATCACAAGTGACTCAGGATCACAACATGGCTGGCATCTGAACTGAGGACAGATTTGTGCCCTCAATGTGAAGAATCTATACCAGTTCCCTTTGTGAGAATTAAATTGACTTGTTGGACACCTAGTGGGTGTTTGGGGGATTGGATGTTGTTGCTCTAAAGACCACATACTTGGTGTCAGTGAAACCCAGACTCAGTCTCACTGTGCTTTGAGAGCTCAGGTGAGTCCTGGAGACAGGGAAGAAAGGAAAGTAGGACACTGCACTCAGAAGCTATTACAAGGTATCAGTATTTTCAGAGTTCCTAGAAGAATAGGATAGTTATGTTAAGTGGGTTGTGGCAGGGAATTATCTTGTCCATGCCTAGTCACTCATATATTGTGTGTCCTCAGGCAAGTCATCTACAGTTTTCTCATTGTAACAGCAGATATATGCTATATGAGTTCTTTGAACATATTTCCAGTCTTAAATATAAAGAGGTTAGTCACATCTCATGGCCAATGTTGGTCATTTCCCACCAGGGTGTGTTCATTTCAAATAATTTCTCTGCCCACTTACTTGGGGCAAGAAGGAATATATATGTATCAAATAATGATTATCCTTTTTTTATAAGAATTAACCAGAAAGACCTGGGACTATAGAGCAGAATTACTTCAGGGAAATCGTGAAACACAGCCTTTGGGTGGTTGGCTTGTGGAACCAAGGCTGATACAGTACTAAAAAAGTCTCTTGTCTACTTTTGACTCTCGTTTTATTGTCCATATTTGAAATTTGTCCTGGTTCATGGTCTCAGGCTCATGAAAATTTTGGAAATTTTGTCTCTCGATTCAATCAATATGTCTGTTTAGTGAAACTTCAATAAAATCCACAAATATGGGCATTTAGAGAGCTTTTGGAATGGTAACACATGGTGGTGATGTGAAGGTCCTGTGCTCTCTAGGACATGGAGGCTCCTGACATCTCCACTTCCACTGTGATCTGTACATCTCATTCATTTCGCCATGCCTAGATTTATCCTCAGTAATAACAATGTGGATTAGCATATGAGTGGTCCTCTGAGTCTGGTTATCAGATCTATTGTGCATTTGAACATGGTTGTGGGGTAATGGAACATTTGAGTTTTTGCCACATTGTCAAATCACAAGTGACTCAGGATCACAACATGGCTGGCATCTGAACTGAGGACAGATTTGTGCCCTCAATGTGAAGAATCTATACCAGTTCCCTTTGTGAGAATTAAATTGACTTGTTGGACACCTAGTGGGTGTTTGGGGGATTGGATGTTGTTGCTCTAAAGACCACATACTTGGTGTCAGTGAAACCCAGACTCAGTCTCACTGTGCTTTGAGAGCTCAGGTGAGTCCTGGAGACAGGGAAGAAAGGAAAGTAGGACACTGCACTCAGAAGCTATTACAAGGTATCAGTATTTTCAGAGTTCCTAGAAGAATAGGATAGTTATGTTAAGTGGGTTGTGGCAGGGAATTATCTTGTCCATGCCTAGTCACTCATATATTGTGTGTCCTCAGGCAAGTCATCTACAGTTTTCTCATTGTAACAGCAGATATATGCTATATGAGTTCTTTGAACATATTTCCAGTCTTAAATATAAAGAGGTTAGTCACATCTCATGGCCAATGTTGGTCATTTCCCACCAGGGTGTGTTCATTTCAAATAATTTCTCTGCCCACTTACTTGGGGCAAGAAGGAATATATATGTATCAAATAATGATTATCCTTTTTTTATAAGAATTAACCAGAAAGACCTGGGACTATAGAGCAGAATTACTTCAGGGAAATCGTGAAACACAGCCTTTGGGTGGTTGGCTTGTGGAACCAAGGCTGATACAGTACTAAAAAAGTCTCTTGTCTACTTTTGACTCTCGTTTTATTGTCCATATTTGAAATTTGTCCTGGTTCATGGTCTCAGGCTCCTGAAAATTTTGGAAATTTTGTCTCTCGTAGGTGCCAAGGTTGTCGGAATGGGATCCAATATAGTAAAAGGAGTGGCTGAAATGATTAATAAAGGACTTACAGGTTTGAACTTTCTGTACCTGTGAGGAGAAGGGGGAGGGCTCTGAGACTGAAATCAGTTACCACTGGCTAATGATTTAATCAATATACCTATCTAGTGAAATGTCCATAAATATCCATCGATATTGGCTCAGAGAGCATATGAGGTGGGAACAAAGGCTGGTGATGTGAGGGTGGTGTGGTCACCAGGGCGTGGAGGCTCTGCCCACCTCCACTCCTCCTTTGCCCTACACATCTCCTCCATGTCACTGTTTCTGAGTTTTATCCTGAAATTTAACCTGAGAATAGTGAGTAAGTTTTCTGAAGGTCAGTCACTGGTTTTGTTGAGTTACTGTGCATGGAGGTGTGGTCATGGAGACTCTCAGTTTTAGTCACTTGGTCAAAAGCATGGGTGACTCAAACCACATGGTTAGTATCTGAAGTGAGGACAGTCTTGAGACCTCAACCTGTAGCATCAGCACTAACTCCACAGGTATGGTATCAAGTCAGTTGATAGTGGGTTGCCTGTTGGTTGTTGGGAACTGGATGGTGTTTGTGGAGAAGCCAGGTTTATGGTGTCAGGAAAAAATCCAGACTCATCCTCTCTTGTGATCTGAGAGCTCCTGGGAGGCTTAGGAGAGGTGAGTAGTAAAAGTAGGACATTGCACCTGGAAACTCTTACCAGTTATCTGTATTTTCAAGTTTCCACTATATAAAATGGGTTGTGATGTGGTGGTATCTTGTCCTGACCCTACCACCCATCTGCCTGTGTCCTGGGGAAGGTCATCTGCAGTTTCCTCACCTGAACAACAGAAACACGTTGCATGAGCTTTTTGAACAGATGATGAGTCATGAATAGAAAGACTTTATTCACATTTCATGGTCAGATTCGTCCATTTTCCACCATGATGTGTTAATCTGAAAAAAATTTCTCTACCTACTTGCTTTGGCCAAGTAAAAATATTTCTTTACCAAATAATGATTATTCCTCTGTGGTTAAAAGTAATCAAAAGATATGGAACCATGGAGGAGAGGGAAAATCAAGAAACACAGCCCTAGTGTGGTAGGCTGTGGGACCAAGGTTTAGACATTACTAAAGTCTCCAGGCCACTTCCCTTGTTCTTTTCGGACTGCTCTTTTCTTATCCATATTTAACCCTTTTCCTGTTTCATGGATCAGGCCTCCTCAAACTCTTGAAATTTACTCTTTTTCATAGGTCATACCATGATTTCTGGAGGGCAACTCGAGAACCGTACGGTAGAGGATCTACCAATACAAATGCTCCTAGAGGAGAAGAAAGGTTTGTACTTTCTGCACGTCTGGGGAAAAGGAAGGCACTGAGATTGAGATCAGTCACCAATGGCCAGTGACTCAATCAATAAGCCTATTTTTTAAAACCTCAAAAAGTGCATATTTATTTTGGTTCAGAGAGCTTCCCAGGTGGTGAATACAAGTAGGTGATGTGAGGGTGCTGTGCTCCCTAGGGCATGGAGGCTCCCCACACCTCCTCCATTTCACTGTTTGTGAGTTTTTCATGTATATTAATCTGAGAAGAGCAAGTAAGGGTTTTCCTAAGTTGGGTCATCAATAACATTCAGTTATTGAACATGGAATTGTGGTCATGGGACCACCACATTTTAGCCATTTGGTCACAAGCATAAGTAAGTCAGGACCATGTAGCTGGCACTGAAGTGAGGACAGTGTTGAGCCCCCCATGAGTGGGATCTGCACTAACTTCACAGATGTCATATTTGATATCAGTTGACTGTGGAACAGCCAGTGAGTGTCTAGGGAATTGGTTGATGTTGGTAGAGACACCACATATTTGGTCTCAGGGTTAACCCAGGCTCACTCTCCCCTGTGATTTGAGGGCTCGGTTGAGGCTTGGGGACACAGAAGTAATGAAAATAGGACACTGCATCCAGGAACTCTACAAGTAAACTCTATCTTCAGAATTCCTGGTAGAATCAGGTAGTGTATCAGATGCATTGTGATGTCGTAGTATCTTGTCTGGACCCTACCACACATGTGCTCTGAGTCCTAGGGCAAGTCATCTAGTTTCCTCATCTGAACTTGGGAAACAAGCTTTCTCTGAACAGGTTATCAGTAATGAATATAGATTTATTCACGTTTCATACCAATTTTGTCCATTTTCCCACAATGTCTGAAGAACTTTATCCTTGCACCTCTTTTGGGCTAGAAAACATATTCAGGTCTCAAGTAATGATTATTTCTCTGTTATTAAAACAAACCAAAAGATGTAGGACCACTGAGCAGAGCAATTGTAGGAGCACAAGAAACACAGCCTTTCCATGGTTTGGCTCATGGAATCAAGGCTGAGGCAGAATGAGTAAAGCCTCCAGGCCCTTTCTCTAGTCCTCTTTTGACTATTATTTTATTATTCAAATTGATCCTTATTTGATCCTTTTCCTGGTGCATGGCCAAGGCCTCCTGAAACTCTTGGAATTTCCTTTCTTTGATAGGTCATTAGACTACTCAGGGAAGATAACCCAGGAACCTCCAGGTCTGGGTTGGTCCCTCCCCCCTCTCAAACTCAAAAACTTGATTAAAGCTTGGAAATTTTACTGCTTTCTTGCCAGCACCTCTGGGGAGAGGGACAGGCTCTGAGACTGAGATTAATTAACGAGGCAGCTAATTCAGCCATGTGGCTATTTACTCAAAACCTCCATAAGAAATGCATAAATATTTGGGTTCAGAGAGGTTTTAAAAGATATCTCATGGAATTGTGGTCATGGGACCACCACATTTTAGCCATTTGGTCACAAGCATAAGTAAGTCAGGACCATGTAGCTGGCACTGAAGTGAGGACAGTGTTGAGCCCCCCATGAGTGGGATCTGCACTAACTTCACAGATGTCATATTTGATATCAGTTGACTGTGGAACAGCCAGTGAGTGTCTAGGGAATTGGTTGATGTTGGTAGAGACACCACATATTTGGTCTCAGGGTTAACCCAGGCTCACTCTCCCCTGTGATTTGAGGGCTCGGTTGAGGCTTGGGGACACAGAAGTAATGAAAATAGGACACTGCATCCAGGAACTCTACAAGTAAACTCTATCTTCAGAATTCCTGGTAGAATCAGGTAGTGTATCAGATGCATTGTGATGTCGTAGTATCTTGTCTGGACCCTACCACACATGTGCTCTGAGTCCTAGGGCAAGTCATCTAGTTTCCTCATCTGAACTTGGGAAACAAGCTTTCTCTGAACAGGTTATCAGTAATGAATATAGATTTATTCACGTTTCATACCAATTTTGTCCATTTTCCCACAATGTCTGAAGAACTTTATCCTTGCACCTCTTTTGGGCTAGAAAACATATTCAGGTCTCAAGTAATGATTATTTCTCTGTTATTAAAACAAACCAAAAGATGTAGGACCACTGAGCAGAGCAATTGTAGGAGCACAAGAAACACAGCCTTTCCATGGTTTGGCTCATGGAATCAAGGCTGAGGCAGAATGAGTAAAGCCTCCAGGCCCTTTCTCTAGTCCTCTTTTGACTATTATTTTATTATTCAAATTGATCCTTATTTGATCCTTTTCCTGGTGCATGGCCAAGGCCTCCTGAAACTCTTGGAATTTCCTTTCTTTGATAGGTCATTAGACTACTCAGGGAAGATAACCCAGGAACCTCCAGGTCTGGGTTGGTCCCTCCCCCCTCTCAAACTCAAAAACTTGATTAAAGCTTGGAAATTTTACTGCTTTCTTGCCAGCACCTCTGGGGAGAGGGACAGGCTCTGAGACTGAGATTAATTAACGAGGCAGCTAATTCAGCCATGTGGCTATTTACTCAAAACCTCCATAAGAAATGCATAAATATTTGGGTTCAGAGAGGTTTTGAACCCAAACTGATTGTTTTATCATCCTCTCAGGAGATTGAATGTTAGAAGACAATTTAAAATTATGTTGCCGTGCTCCATCATCAAAGTTTTTTTTTTTTTTTTTTTTTTACTAAGATGAATTCAGTTATATCCATCCTATTTAATGATTAGGAGCTTGTTGAGAGACTGAAAATGGGAGTTATTAATTCCTACAAAGCACTGTTTTTGGGGTGGGGAAACAGCTGTCCAAAAATATGGCAGAATAATTTGCCTTCTAGGTGTGAGACATAAAATAGCAAAGGGGTGAAATCCTATGATAGGTTATCAGTTTCTTGAAGATAGTGAGTGAGGCAGAGGAAGGATGCTGTGCTTTTTCTCTACAGGGTCAGGGAAACCCTCTGTGATAAGGAGACATTGAGCAGAGGCTGTAGAAGTAACGAGCCTGGTTGTTCATTAATACTGTGATCAAGCAGCAGCCAAGACCAGAGTGGCTGGAGTTGAGTGGGGAAAGGTGAGGGGACCCCCTTAGGTGAGGGGAAAGGATGGAAGGGGATGAGGCAGAGAGGCTTTGGGAGCAGTTGTTAAAAGCTTCGGAGGACTTATAAAGATTAGAATTTGACTGTCAGAGAAAAGGGGACTCACGGAGAAATTGGCCATCCGGAAGCTGTGGTGTAGGACTCAACAGAATCCCTGAGGTTGCAGTGCAGAGTGGCCGCAGAGACAGAACCCCAGTGAGCAAGCTGGTCCACATGGAGTGCGTCTTCATGTTGTTCCCTGGGTTGATCCCAGGTCTTTCCAATAATATGAATATCTTGCTCTGTTGAAGTTTCTAGGGAGGCTTCATTACCTAGTTATGATACATTAAATCGTTAGCCATTGGGGATTCCTCAGACAATGCCATTACCCTCCTTGAGGCTGAGGGAAGGCAAGGGAATGGTGGATAAAAGATCACTGGAGAGGGTAGGAATGAAAGTTCCCGCTGTCCTATAGGTAGTCCTTTCCTATGCAATCAAAGCCTATTATGGGCTTATGAGGGCTTTCAAATGCCCCGAGGGACAGGCTCTGAGACTGAGATTAATTAACGAGGCAGCTAATTCAGCCATGTGGCTATTTACTCAAAACCTCCATAAGAAATGCATAAATATTTGGGTTCAGAGAGGTTTTGAACCCAAACTGATTGTTTTATCATCCTCTCAGGAGATTGAATGTTAGAAGACAATTTAAAATTATGTTGCCGTGCTCCATCATCAAAGTTTTTTTTTTTTTTTTTTTTTTACTAAGATGAATTCAGTTATATCCATCCTATTTAATGATTAGGAGCTTGTTGAGAGACTGAAAATGGGAGTTATTAATTCCTACAAAGCACTGTTTTTGGGGTGGGGAAACAGCTGTCCAAAAATATGGCAGAATAATTTGCCTTCTAGGTGTGAGACATAAAATAGCAAAGGGGTGAAATCCTATGATAGGTTATCAGTTTCTTGAAGATAGTGAGTGAGGCAGAGGAAGGATGCTGTGCTTTTTCTCTACAGGGGCAGGAAACCCTCTGTGATAAGGAGACATTGAGCAGAGGCTGTAGAAGTAACGAGCCTGGTTGTTCATTAATACTGTGATCAAGCAGCAGCCAAGACCAGAGTGGCTGGAGTTGAGTGGGGAAAGGTGAGGGGACCCCCTTAGGTGAGGGGAAAGGATGGAAGGGGATGAGGCAGAGAGGCTTTGGGAGCAGTTGTTAAAAGCTTCGGAGGACTTATAAAGATTAGAATTTGACTGTCAGAGAAAAGGGGACTCACGGAGAAATTGGCCATCCGGAAGCTGTGGTGTAGGACTCAACAGAATCCCTGAGGTTGCAGTGCAGAGTGGCCGCAGAGACAGAACCCCAGTGAGCAAGCTGGTCCACATGGAGTGCGTCTTCATGTTGTTCCCTGGGTTGATCCCAGGTCTTTCCAATAATATGAATATCTTGCTCTGTTGAAGTTTCTAGGGAGGCTTCATTACCTAGTTATGATACATTAAATCGTTAGCCATTGGGGATTCCTCAGACAATGCCATTACCCTCCTTGAGGCTGAGGGAAGGCAAGGGAATGGTGGATAAAAGATCACTGGAGAGGGTAGGAATGAAAGTTCCCGCTGTCCTATAGGTAGTCCTTTCCTATGCAATCAAAGCCTATTATGGGCTTATGAGGGGCTTTCCAAATGCCCCGACATGACATACTGAAAAACATTTCTATTGCTCTCATCACAAAAGCAATACCAAGATTTTTAGAAACAGTGTGAGGAAAAGGATGAAAAAACAAATCACCTTATCATCACAGTATGAATAGTATCAATATTCAATTCATAGAACCCCCATGAGGTAACCAAAGTAAAGACAGAGGTCTGTTTTCTTCATGCCTTTTCCCATAATAGCATGATTCTTTCACGATTTTTATTGATGGTTGAAAGTTTTTAACCACACAAATAAGCACAGAGAATATGAATAATATTATAAACCCCAGGTATCCAGACCCAGTAATTATTGACTTACAGAGAGTATTTTTTGCCTGTGACCTCTTTTTGTTGTTGTAGAGTTCTTTTATATGAGCATTTATGTATTTATTTGAGTGGACTGATTATTAGTTGTGGGTCTCAGGCTCGTAGTTATGGTTTGCTGACTTAGTGCCTACAGCATTTGAGACTTTAGTTAACTGAAAAATATTGAACATGGGACTCCCTCATTGAAGGTGGATTCTTAGCCAATGAACCACCAGGGAAATCCTATAGAAGTTTTAAGGCTAATCAAAGGCATTATACCAATTTTGCTTAAAATATTCCACGAGGTGATATACATTTGTACATGGTTATTATATCTTGTTTTGTCTAGCAACATTCATAACTCTGTCACAGAAAGGAGGGTGCTTTTCAACTTGACCATCTCCAATAATCTTAACATTCTCTATTGCAAACAAACTGGTAGTTCCTGTTGTTGACCTTGTGCAGAGCTGTAGTGACCATCCTCATAAATGATTCACTGTCCCTCTCATTCCAGCAGATTCTAAGCCTACCTTCTGCTTGGAGCCTAAAATAATGGGCCCCTGCAAGGCCAACATGCCAAGGTACTTCTACAATGCAGAGACCAGGTCCTGTGAGCAGTTTGTATATGGAGGCTGCAGAGGTAACAAAAACAACTTCCTCACGAAAGAGGACTGCATGCAGACCTGCGGTCAAGAGGCAGTGCCCCAGTGGTAAGACAGGGGGCAGGGCGCAGTAGGAGGGGAAGGGCTGGGGAAAGAAGTGGAGCTCAGGGGACCACATACCATCCACACCCACACCGTGCCTTTCCTCCTCGATGCTGCCCAGGAGAAGTGGCCACAGTATTTTGTGAAACCACACCCCGAGCAAGTTCTCCAGGGGTGAGAATGGCAGGAGGTCAGGCCCAGGTGCGTCTTTGTGAGAATCTAAGCCTGATCACGTGCTCTTCTTTCTCAGATGGAACACTGTTCAGCCACCCTAACTGCGAATTCTGCGAATTCTCCCTGGCAATGCTCCCGAGGGTCCCACCTAACTTAGAAAACTCAGTTCCTTCTGGTTGGCCGTTCAGGTCATGGGGACAACAGTTCCATATTTTTTGGAAAACTAGGATCTGTCAGAATGACCTGTGTCCAGGTCTGAGGGTACAATGGTGGCACTCAACAAGTTCTTCCTTTTTGCAGAGGACATGCAAAGAGCGGTCCATGGAAACTCTGAAGTCCGAGGAGGACCCCTGCAGGGCTGGGCTATGGCTGTGAATGAAACAGTTTAATCTTCTTGCAGTTCTTCTCTCCCCTGCTCTTCTCAGCAGAACCTGCCTATTTCCTTTCCTCTATAGGTCTATGTGCCTTAGTTATGTCTCATCCAGTTGGCTATCAGCACTATGAGAGCATGTCTTCCCTGAGCATTTAGCTCAGTTCCTTGCACTAAGGAGACAGTTCATAATTATTTGAGGAAGGAAGGAAAGAATGTTGGAGCACAGTGCTCAGACCTGAGGAACTGTAGAGCCTGAGGTTTTACACCAGGATTCTTGTCTTGAACCCACATCCTCTCTGTATCCTCACTTTTCATTCCCCTCCCCACCATCACTGGCCTTCTTGTGGATGGGGACCAAGGTGGAATTTCTTGGATCCAGTTCTCAGCATCAGTAATGAGAGAAGAGTTTGGGATTAAGAAGCCCCTTGACCCCCCAATGATGCTTCAGTTTTCCTTTCTATAGCTTCACACATTGTGGATTATGTTTCAATAAATGCATATTCAAAATTAAACTGACTTGACTGGAGTCTATTGTTTGCAATTAAAAACCTTAACCAGTAGGGTCGATGGAAATAATGGTCCTGCTCATTGTTCTGCTGACAGTGGACACTTCTCCTTTCCCTGTCCAGAGTCTGTGCCCTACCAGGTATAGGAAGCAAGCCCATTATAGTATCATCAACCTCTTAGTAGCTACCCCAATCTACGCAGAAACCTTATCTTCTCTATTCATTTCCGACCATGGCAGTTACCCACCCTCTGGTGGGATTTTGATGATGCTTTCTTGCTCTGCTTCTGAGATTCAGAATAGAGGCATCTTTGGAGTATAGAGTATCTGTTTCACTACAGATGAGCAACTTTTGCCTTGGGGACCACAGCAAGTATAACATTTAAATAGATGAGAATGTACAGGGTGCTGGTGCTTTTTTCCCGTATCTTTCAGTCTTAAGCAAATTCTCAACATCTCTGAGGTTTGTTTTCTTTAGTTATGAAATAAGGATAAGGCTAGTACTTGTTCATGTTTCTAGCCAGAAACCATTAGATATATTCACATTTTGGTAGAACCCAGGTTTATTATTCACTGCAGCAAAGAACAGGAATCATCTTGGAAACAATATGCTGTCACATTTAATCTTCTTGCAGTTCTTCTCTCCCTGCTCTTCTCAGCAGAACTTGCCTATTTCCTTTCCTCTATAGGTCTATGTGCCTTAGTTATGTCTCATCCAGTTGGCTATCAGCACTATGAGAGCATGTCTTCCCTGAGCATTTAGCTCAGTTCCTTGCACTAAGGAGACAGTTCATAATTATTTGAGGAAGGAAGGAAAGAATGTTGGAGCACAGTGCTCAGACCTGAGGAACTGTAGAGCCTGAGGTTTTACACCAGGATTCTTGTCTTGAACCCACATCCTCTCTGTATCCTCACTTTTCATTCCCCTCCCCACCATCACTGGCCTTCTTGTGGATGGGGACCAAGGTGGAATTTCTTGGATCCAGTTCTCAGCATCAGTAATGAGAGAAGAGTTTGGGATTAAGAAGCCCCTTGACCCCCCAATGATGCTTCAGTTTTCCTTTCTATAGCTTCACACATTGTGGATTATGTTTCAATAAATGCATATTCAAAATTAAACTGACTTGACTGGAGTCTATTGTTTGCAATTAAAAACCTTAACCAGTAGGGTCGATGGAAATAATGGTCCTGCTCATTGTTCTGCTGACAGTGGACACTTCTCCTTTCCCTGTCCAGAGTCTGTGCCCTACCAGGTATAGGAAGCAAGCCCATTATAGTATCATCAACCTCTTAGTAGCTACCCCAATCTACGCAGAAACCTTATCTTCTCTATTCATTTCCGACCATGGCAGTTACCCACCCTCTGGTGGGATTTTGATGATGCTTTCTTGCTCTGCTTCTGAGATTCAGAATAGAGGCATCTTTGGAGTATAGAGTATCTGTTTCACTACAGATGAGCAACTTTTGCCTTGGGGACCACAGCAAGTATAACATTTAAATAGATGAGAATGTACAGGGTGCTGGTGCTTTTTTCCCGTATCTTTCAGTCTTAAGCAAATTCTCAACATCTCTGAGGTTTGTTTTCTTTAGTTATGAAATAAGGATAAGGCTAGTACTTGTTCATGTTTCTAGCCAGAAACCATTAGATATATTCACATTTTGGTAGAACCCAGGTTTATTATTCACTGCAGCAAAGAACAGGAATCATCTTGGAAACAATATGCTGTCACATTAACCCAGTGTTACAAAGAACTTATAGGATGTGGGCTTCTGTGGGTTGAATTTGGGGAGGGTATCAGGAAACTGGCTTTGCTCGGGATGGATGGTGTTTAGGAAGTGGGATAGTTATCTGACTATCTTAACCTCAACTCTAAGGAGGGAAGACTAGATAGAGCTTAGAGTTTTACTTGTTCTAAAAAAGCAGTCATTTAAGATAGAAAATTATTTGGTCATATTGGTGGTTTGTGCAATGTACCTCGTTTTCTCAGTGCTCAGACATGATTATCCAAAAGTCCTATATTTTTGTTTTGATCTTTCACAAGCACAGAATGGTCTCTTCTGATACTGAACTTTTGTAAAATGTTTATGTTCAGCAGAGGAACATAAGAGGTATGGTGGTGTCAGCTCAGGTCTTGGAACTTGGAGCTTGCTTTTCTCTCTTTCTCTATCAATCTCAGACAGTCATGAAGAGAATGAAAGAATGTATTTTTTAAATGCTTCATCCAAGTATAGGCATAGTAACCATATAAGGAGTGGTATATACAATAATAGTGAGATTAATATTATAAATATGTTATTTACTTTTTAATAATTATTAGTAATAACTGTAATGAATAATTATTAGTAATAACTGTAATGAAAATAGCTTGGTATTAATGAAAAATTTTGACTTCAGTAACTCACCATATTTTGTGGTCTTCAACAAGTCATTTGGTTTCCCTGAGAAACATATATATATATATATATATATGTCTTGGTCTCAGTGCCAAACAGAACAAAATAACACACACACACACTGAAAAGTAGAGCTTCCCTATTTGAAGAATGTTGAGTCTTCTCCAGTGAATCTTCAGGCCTTTTGAAGGCAGAGTTTATAAATCTCTTTGAAGGGAAGTCACGGGAGGTAGAGGGGCTTCCCTGGTGGCTCAGATGGTAAAGCATCTGCCTGCAATGCAGAAGACCCAGGCTTGATCCCTGGATCAGGAGGATCCCCTGCAGAAGGAAATGGCAACCCACTCTAGTATTCCTGTCTGGAGAATTCCATGGACAGAGGAGCCTGGCAGGTTAGAGTCCATGGGGTCACAGAGTTGACCTTGAATTTCTGCCCCTGCTAGTATTGGGTATGTGGACTTGCAGCAAGGGATGAAATCTCTGAGCCTCATGTTGTATGGCTTTAATTATATCTCGCAAAAGTTAAAAAAATATATTGTTTGGGCTTTCCCTAGTGGCTCAGTGGTAAGGAATCCACCTGCCAGTGTGGGAGACATGGGCCTGATTCCTGATCCAGGAAGATCCTACATGCCGCAGAGCAACTCAACCTGTGCCCTAGAACTACTGAGCGTGCGCACTATAACCCAGCAGCTGCAACTGCTGAGACCATGTGCCCCAAACTGCTGAAGCCTGTGCGCCCCAGAACCTGTGCTCTGTGCTCCGCAACAAGAGAAGCCACCACAGTGAGAAGCCCACACACTGCCACTAGAAGGAACCCCTGCTCTCTTCAACTTCAGGAAACTTCAGGAAAGCCCACACAGCCAAGAAGACCCAGCACAGCCAAAATTACATAAATAAAATTATTTTCACAATGTAAAATTTATTGTTTGTCCCAACCATGTGACAGGTAGGACTTCATGCCCAGACCAGGGATTGAACCTGGGACCCCTGCTTTGGGAGCGTGGTGTCTTTAGTCACTGAACCGCCTGGGAAGTCTTAGCTTTTAAGACTTTAAAACAGAAGAAAAACCTATTGAGGTTATTGTGATGTTTAGAAACACAGATGTATGTGCAGGGCTTGCTTAGCATAGAGTATGTTGGTAGGAGTGGTAATAGATGTTTCACATTATTATTTCTACCTCTCTCAGAGTTACCGAGAGATTCTGCTTGAGTCAGTGACTTTTACCAGCATGTCAGGAGTGGGGATTCACTCTGTTCTTTGAAGCTACTAGTAATTCCTATCTCTTTTGAGACTCTGGTTCCTCTAATGTAAAAGGAAGTGAGACTCTGGTTCCTCTAATGTAAAAGGAAGGATGACTGTCTCCCTATAGACACAGATCCCGGTACTTCTGTGCTCACAGATGTCAAACACGAGCAAATCAAATAGGCCACCCATCCAGCAAATCAGAAGAGCCAGTGCTTGAAGCCCTCGACTCTGAGCAAAGGGTTCAATCGCCACATATTTTATCCCTAAAAAACAGTGTTCATGAACAAGTGCTTGAATAAATTAATGTCTACTGATGTGCTGCCCGGGTGACAGATGGTAAAGAATTCACCTGTAAAGCAGGAAATGCAGGAGACTCAGATTCAATCTCTGGGTCAGGAAAATCCCCTGGAAAAGGAAATGGCAACCCTCTCCAGTATTCTTGCCTGGAAAATTCCATGGGCAGAGGAGCCCAGTCCATGGGGGACACGACTGAGCATGTCTTCTCCCCCTCCCTCAACATCTTTGCTAAGTGCACAAGCACCATGACCTCAACACTGACCCAGCTGAAGTCATTGCCCTTCTCTCTAAAGACTTGCCTCCCCTACCTTCCCCCAGAAAACCGAGTGTTGTCCTTCACTCTACAGTTTCTTCATGTCCTGTGAGCAACCTTATAGCAAAGTCTGTTGGTTGTACCTCTTCAGGTCTCAGCTGAAATTTCATTTCAGAGCACGATTATGACACCGGATCAATGACGGCATCCATCTGGAACAGAGCCAGCTTCCTGAAGCTCTCCCCCATATAACCTAACAGAAGCCCACATCCTGTAAGTCCTGCAAACATCCTCTTAATGAGATGCCATAGCATTCATTGTCCCTTGACGAAGGAAGTAATAAAGCCAACTCTTTCAGCTTGGAAGAGGACGGTTCCTAGCAGTGTGTGGTTGGAGACACTGACAGGTATAAGTCTTTTTCTTATTTTATAATTAAGGAATGTAGAATTCAGAGATATTGAGGTATTGATTTGCCTGAGACTGCACAGTATTGAGCAACAGAACCAGCTCTGTCTGTGTTTTGGTTTCTTACACTACCTCTTTTTTTTATATTTCTATGCTTCAACTTCTTCATCTCTAGTGAGGCAGTGAGGCTCTGTTGTTCAAAGATTCCTCCAGTTACTGCCTTTCAGGGCCTGTTGTTCAGTGGAAGAAACCAGCAATCTATTGATAAATGCTGCCGCCGGGCACCTGATATCCAAGAGAAAGTCAACTCTCCTTGGGAAGGATGAAAACTGAGGCTGAAAGAATGGAAAGAAAAGGGAAACAAATGACAATAAGAAAAACAAATATATAAAAGAATGGACGATAGTTTAAATGAACTAGTACATATTTTAAAAAACAATTAAAATGCGTAAAAGCAATACCAACAGAATAAACAGTAAAAGGATGAGCATGAAAATGAAAAGCAGGACATCAAAATCACAAAATGCGGGGATGGGAGTATTACCATGTAGATCCTTTAGATTGTGTTTCAACTTGAATGACTTTCAAGGAGGTACAGTGATGGATCAAATTATTTGAACTCTGTAATTAGGAGAAGTAAAAAACATAGAACCGAGTTTCAAAAACTAAAAACAAAGGAACTCAAGCATGAAAGGCTTGGTCGCTCAGTGGTGTCCAACTCTTTGGGTCCCTGCACAGCTCCTCCATCCATGGAATTCCCCAGGCAAGAATAGTGGAGTGCATTGTTATTCCTTTCTCCAGGGGATCTTCCCCACCCAGGGATTGGTCCCGGGTCTCCTGCATTGCAGGCACATTCTTTATCATCTGAGCCACCTGGGAAGCCCCACAAACAAAGGAACTCAAGCATCCTAAGAGAAAATCATCAAACCACAGAACAGAAAGAAGAAACAGAGAAGAGGACTGTAATGACAAATCCTACCAAAATACTCAAGATATTTTTCACAGATGTAAAACAAATAATCCTAAAATATATCTAGAACCACAAAAGACCCAGAATTGCCAAATTAATCCTGGGGGAGAAATACAAAGCTTGAGTCATGACTCTTCCAGACTTGAGACTATACTACAATGCTGGAGTAACAAAAACAATGTACTGTTTATGGAAAAACCGACATACAGATCAATGGAGTAGATCAGAATCAAGAGCCCAGAAACAAACCCGGGTACCTAGAGTCAATTAATGTGTTTTGGTTTCTTACACTACCTCTTTTTTTTATATTTCTATGCTTCAACTTCTTCATCTCTAGTGAGGCAGTGAGGCTCTGTTGTTCAAAGATTCCTCCAGTTACTGCCTTTCAGGGCCTGTTGTTCAGTGGAAGAAACCAGCAATCTATTGATAAATGCTGCCGCCGGGCACCTGATATCCAAGAGAAAGTCAACTCTCCTTGGGAAGGATGAAAACTGAGGCTGAAAGAATGGAAAGAAAAGGGAAACAAATGACAATAAGAAAAACAAATATATAAAAGAATGGACGATAGTTTAAATGAACTAGTACATATTTTAAAAAACAATTAAAATGCGTAAAAGCAATACCAACAGAATAAACAGTAAAAGGATGAGCATGAAAATGAAAAGCAGGACATCAAAATCACAAAATGCGGGGATGGGAGTATTACCATGTAGATCCTTTAGATTGTGTTTCAACTTGAATGACTTTCAAGGAGGTACAGTGATGGATCAAATTATTTGAACTCTGTAATTAGGAGAAGTAAAAAACATAGAACCGAGTTTCAAAAACTAAAAACAAAGGAACTCAAGCATGAAAGGCTTGGTCGCTCAGTGGTGTCCAACTCTTTGGGTCCCTGCACAGCTCCTCCATCCATGGAATTCCCCAGGCAAGAATAGTGGAGTGCATTGTTATTCCTTTCTCCAGGGGATCTTCCCCACCCAGGGATTGGTCCCGGGTCTCCTGCATTGCAGGCACATTCTTTATCATCTGAGCCACCTGGGAAGCCCCACAAACAAAGGAACTCAAGCATCCTAAGAGAAAATCATCAAACCACAGAACAGAAAGAAGAAACAGAGAAGAGGACTGTAATGACAAATCCTACCAAAATACTCAAGATATTTTTCACAGATGTAAAACAAATAATCCTAAAATATATCTAGAACCACAAAAGACCCAGAATTGCCAAATTAATCCTGGGGGAGAAATACAAAGCTTGAGTCATGACTCTTCCAGACTTGAGACTATACTACAATGCTGGAGTAACAAAAACAATGTACTGTTTATGGAAAAACCGACATACAGATCAATGGAGTAGATCAGAATCAAGAGCCCAGAAACAAACCCGGGTACCTAGAGTCAATTAATGTACGACAGAGGAGGCAGGAATGCCCGATGGAGAAAAGTCTCTTTAGCAAATGGTGTTGGGAAAGCTGAATGACTACATGAATGAAATTAGAACACTCCTTCATATCATACATGTAGAGACATAAACTGAAACTGGAAAAAGACCTAAATATAAGACCAGACACCATGAAACTCCTAGTAGAGAACATAGGCCAAACATTCTTGGACATAGTCGGAGCAGTAATTTTTCTTTTTAAGCTTTATTTTACTTTTAACCTTTACAGAGTTTTGTTGTTTACATATATGTATGTTTCCAGATTAGTCATATGTATATCCCCCCCATCCCACCTGTCTAGACTGTCACACAGCACCCCTTCAGGATCCCTTTTTCTTACAGAGGAATGACTATAGCTATTTTCTTCACATATTTTCGTACAGGCTTTCATGCTATTTCCTTTATGCCTCCCACCCACTGTTCATTCCCCACAATGTCCAATAGCTTTTTGATACCCTGCTTCCTAGGATGTTATTATTAATGTTATTAGGTATGACAATGACAGGGAACATTGTAAATAATTACAAGCCCTTAATTAATGGTTATGGACTAATTAGGTTAATACTAATGATTAGTTTAAAAACAACACAGAAGGGGACTCACGATAAAATAAACTCTGTGTGTGGAAGTTATGGAAACTGGACAATGGATTCATGGTTATTATGCCTCCATGTTCTCTACATATGTGTGTGGTTGAAATTTCCACCGTTAAAAAAATTAAGTGTTGCTGAGTCCAAGCTCATTCTGCTTACAACTGACAGGTAATCAGAAGAGTTGTGGGAACTACACTAAGGTGTAATGTTCTTAATTGGGAAGCTGGCCCACAGATGGAAGTTGGAAAACCATCCTCCCACAGTATGGATTCCTGCTCCTTTTCTACAGAAGAGGAGAAGGAAAAGGAGCCCACTGTGGTAATGACCAATGGCTAAAGTGGATACCAAGGGTCACTCATTTATAGATGATCACTTAAGAAAGTGCCCACCTCAATACCCACCAGTGTTTGAGGAGGGCTGCGTGATCCTTCACTGTTACCAACCAGTGAGGAAAGCATGCTGTAATGGACAAAGGCATGGAAGCAACCACACCAGTGTTTACCTCGGTTACCTTGTGGAGACTGGAACAGTGCAATAGGGAGGAAATGATACTGTGACTTATACAAGAATATTACTGTGGCTTTCATCCCATTTCTGGTACAGAGCTTCTAAAGCACTGGAATTTCATAAGAAATGAGAGCGGAGGGGATTTTTTATTATTACATAAGGAAGATGACTTTTAGAAAACCCCGCCAAAGCCAAGAATGGGGTTGGTTGTTAGCGGAACCAACTGTCTTGAGGGTGGAATTTTCATTCTTACCTTCTCCCTTTTCACTGCTCCCATGTCTCAGGAAGGGGAGGAAAAACAAATTGGACCAGATTAGTCATATGTATATCCCCCCCATCCCACCTGTCTAGACTGTCACACAGCACCCCTTCAGGATCCCTTTTTCTTACAGAGGAATGACTATAGCTATTTTCTTCACATATTTTCGTACAGGCTTTCATGCTATTTCCTTTATGCCTCCCACCCACTGTTCATTCCCCACAATGTCCAATAGCTTTTTGATACCCTGCTTCCTAGGATGTTATTATTAATGTTATTAGGTATGACAATGACAGGGAACATTGTAAATAATTACAAGCCCTTAATTAATGGTTATGGACTAATTAGGTTAATACTAATGATTAGTTTAAAAACAACACAGAAGGGGACTCACGATAAAATAAACTCTGTGTGTGGAAGTTATGGAAACTGGACAATGGATTCATGGTTATTATGCCTCCATGTTCTCTACATATGTGTGTGGTTGAAATTTCCACCGTTAAAAAAATTAAGTGTTGCTGAGTCCAAGCTCATTCTGCTTACAACTGACAGGTAATCAGAAGAGTTGTGGGAACTACACTAAGGTGTAATGTTCTTAATTGGGAAGCTGGCCCACAGATGGAAGTTGGAAAACCATCCTCCCACAGTATGGATTCCTGCTCCTTTTCTACAGAAGAGGAGAAGGAAAAGGAGCCTACTGTGGTAATGACCAATGGCTAAAGTGGATACCAAGGGTCACTCATTTATAGATGATCACTTAAGAAAGTGCCCACCTCAATACCCACCAGTGTTTGAGGAGGGCTGCGTGATCCTTCACTGTTACCAACCAGTGAGGAAAGCATGCTGTAATGGACAAAGGCATGGAAGCAACCACACCAGTGTTTACCTCGGTTACCTTGTGGAGACTGGAACAGTGCAATAGGGAGGAAATGATACTGTGACTTATACAAGAATATTACTGTGGCTTTCATCCCATTTCTGGTACAGAGCTTCTAAAGCACTGGAATTTCATAAGAAATGAGAGCGGAGGGGGATTTTTTTTTTATTATTACATAAGGAAGATGACTTTTAGAAAACCCCCGCCAAAGCCAAGAATGGGGGTTGGTTGTTAGCGGAACCAACTGTCTTGAGGGTGGGAATTTTCATTCTTACCTTCTCCCTTTTCACTGCTCCCATGTCTCAGGAAGGGGGAGAGCAATTGGAGGTTGAACCAATCACAAATGGCTAAATATTTCATGAATATGATTTGTGATGAAGCCTCTGTAGAGGCAAGTCATTCAGGTATTCTAGAGAACTGGGGTCAACCCAGGGAGCAACATGGTATTGACTCCATCTTGGCTCACCTGAGTCACTGCAGCAGTCTGCATAAGGGTTCCTGACTCTGCCCTTTGACCCCTAGAAACCTGTTTACAGGGCAACCTCAGGGACCCTGGTAAAGCTTGAATCCTAGCTCCCTGTTCTCATGACCAGTCCCTCAGTGATTTTCCAGCTCTCCAAGAGTCGAAATCAGATAATTATAAAGTCCTGTAAGGCTCCTCACGACCTGCCCCCATGGCCTCTCTGCCTCATGCCCTTCCACTCCCCTCCCCTCCACTCACACAGCTCCAGCTACCCTGATCCTGGCTGCTGCTCAAACACACCAGGCCCATTTTTGGCAGCTTCTGCTTAATGTCTCCTCGTCACAGAGAGTTTCACTGACCCTCTACAGCCTCCTTTATCCCCATGTCTATTTTTCTTCACAACACTGAGCTGAGCGGGTGGAGGGGAGGGGAGAAGAAGGGATGAGGCCGAGAGGACATGGGGGCAGGTCGTGAGGAGCCTTGTAGGACTTTATAGTTAGCAGACTGACTCTGGGAGAGCTGGGAGGTCATGAGGGACTGATCAAGGGAACATGGACTAGGACTCAAGTTGAGACAGGACCTCTGAGGTGGCAGTGAGGGGAGTGACCTCCAGGGGCCAAAGGGCAGAGACGGAGCCGAGTGAGCAGGCTTCTGCAGTGGTCCAGGCTGGAGTGTGTATCTAAGTTGAGCTCAGTTTTCTTGAATAACATGAAGGGCTTCTCTCTTGAGCTTTCTGTAGTGGCTTCATCACACCTCATGATTCATTAAGTACTTAGCCATTTGTGATAGAAACCTTCCATGAGGCGTGGGGATTTTTTATTATTACATAAGGAAGATGACTTTTAGAAAACCCCCGCCAAAGCCAAGAATGGGGGTTGGTTGTTAGCGGAACCAACTGTCTTGAGGGTGGGAATTTTCATTCTTACCTTCTCCCTTTTCACTGCTCCCATGTCTCAGGAAGGGGGAGAGCAATTGGAGGTTGAACCAATCACAAATGGCTAAATATTTCATGAATATGATTTGTGATGAAGCCTCTGTAGAGGCAAGTCATTCAGGTATTCTAGAGAACTGGGGTCAACCCAGGGAGCAACATGGTATTGACTCCATCTTGGCTCACCTGAGTCACTGCAGCAGTCTGCATAAGGGTTCCTGACTCTGCCCTTTGACCCCTAGAAACCTGTTTACAGGGCAACCTCAGGGACCCTGGTAAAGCTTGAATCCTAGCTCCCTGTTCTCATGACCAGTCCCTCAGTGATTTTCCAGCTCTCCAAGAGTCGAAATCAGATAATTATAAAGTCCTGTAAGGCTCCTCACGACCTGCCCCCATGGCCTCTCTGCCTCATGCCCTTCCACTCCCCTCCCCTCCACTCACACAGCTCCAGCTACCCTGATCCTGGCTGCTGCTCAAACACACCAGGCCCATTTTTGGCAGCTTCTGCTTAATGTCTCCTCGTCACAGAGAGTTTCACTGACCCTCTACAGCCTCCTTTATCCCCATGTCTATTTTTCTTCACAACACTGAGCTGAGCGGGTGGAGGGGAGGGGAGAAGAAGGGATGAGGCCGAGAGGACATGGGGGCAGGTCGTGAGGAGCCTTGTAGGACTTTATAGTTAGCAGACTGACTCTGGGAGAGCTGGGAGGTCATGAGGGACTGATCAAGGGAACATGGACTAGGACTCAAGTTGAGACAGGACCTCTGAGGTGGCAGTGAGGGGAGTGACCTCCAGGGGCCAAAGGGCAGAGACGGAGCCGAGTGAGCAGGCTTCTGCAGTGGTCCAGGCTGGAGTGTGTATCTAAGTTGAGCTCAGTTTTCTTGAATAACATGAAGGGCTTTCTCTCTTGAGCTTTCTGTAGTGGCTTCATCACACCTCATGATTCATTAAGTACTTAGCCATTTGTGATAGATTCAACCTCCAACCCCTCTCCCCTCCATGAGGCGTGGGGACAAGGAGAGAGGGAAGGTGGGAAAGAACAATACGACCACCTAATCAGGTGGCACAGTGGTAAAGAGTCCTCCTGCCATTGCAAGAGACACGGGCTTGACCCTGGGCCAGGAAGATCCCCTGGAATAGCAAATGGAGACCCACTCCAGTATTCTCCTCTGGAAAATCCCATGGACAGAGGAGATTGATGGACTACAGCACACGGGGTCGCGAAGAGTTGGACAGGACTGAGCGACGGGACACACACAGTCTGGTGTGGGTCACCCAGGCAACAAATCCCCGTTCTTGGCTTAGCTTGAGGCTTTCCTAGCCACCTCCTTCCCGTGATAAAAGACTCTCATTGCTCTCAGCTCCCAGGAAAAGTCCAAGTGCGTCAGGAGCTCTGTGTTGCGAATGGGATGAAGACCAAACAAATGCTTCTTTCCAAAGTCACAATATCAATATTTCCTGAATGTCCAATATTCCAGTGCCTTTGATGGAACCAAAGTGATCACACTGGTGTGTTGTCCTTCCTGCCTTTCTCCATCATAGCATGATGCCTTTACAGTTTTTGCATTGGTGGAAAGTTTCAACCATGCACATATGTACAGAAAATAGCGTTATAAACCCAAAGACATTTGTCCAGCTGCAGTCATGATCAACATATGGTGAATATCCTTCAAACGTATACTCTTTTTAGATGTATTTTGATGCTGATCAGTGGCATCATGCCAATTCACTCTAAATATTCAGTAACACTATGGAACTATTTACAATATCATCCTATTGTTGTCTAAAATTTTTCTTTTTCAGAGGGAAGAACTGAGAATAGAAGCAGAGATATGGTCTGGAGCCCCACAGGCTAGGATTTTCATTGAGAATGCAATGCCTCTAATGTCCTCGCCATGTTATTTGTCTGAAGACGCCTGCAGAAGATTTGCAAGTAGAGACCTCAGTCACTCATGAGCAGAGAGTGGGGAGGTGAAGGGAAGCTGAGTCCCTGAAGGGGCTTCTGGTCTGGGGGCCTCTAATCTGGAACAGAGTGAGGAAGACATTGGGAGAGAAAGACAGATAGACGAGAGAGGAGGGGAAGGAAAGAGGAGTCTCTGTTGTTTGGGGAGGTCTCTGCTGCTCCTGGTCTCAGATGGACAGACTAGGTGGACAGAGGGGCAGGGCAAGAGGGCTCGTGAACTGGAATCCTCCTTGTGCCATCTGCCGACTGGGGGTCCTGAGCAAGAGGTGTCACCTCTCTGAGTGTCTGCTTTCTCCTTGAGACAGTGGGAGAAGAATCCAGATACTGCGGGGCTGCATGAGGGTAAATGAAACGGCACATGAGAGATGTGTCACGAGAGGAACCCTCTCCTCACAGTGGCTTGTTCTATGAGTCACCCACTCCCAATGCCCTCCTTTCTTGAGACAGCTTGGTGATTGAGAACTCCTGCCCTTCTCAGGGGAAAGGGCATTCTCTGTGTCAGGCAGGCAGCCCCTCATGTCTCCTGCAGCTCGTCGCCCAGCTCTGTGCCTGCTTGACATTTGGCTGGACCTGCTCCTGGGGCCTCTGGGCATGGAGCTCAGTTCCCTTCTCCTTGACCCTGGAGTGGAGGACACTGTGTGAGGGTGTATGTGTGTGTGTGTGTCTGTGTGTGTGTTAACGGAAGAATGTTTGTCCAGGTTTTAATGAGTTCCTCATGGTGGACTTGTGGTGAGTGATTGTAACTAGGTGTGATTATGCGGGAACGAGTGAAGGGATTGTGGGTGTGTAACCCTTCAAGTGTGCACTATAGTTTATAGGTAACAGTGTAGCAGAGGGCATGTGCCTGGACTCTGAAGCCAGATTCCTGCCTGGACAAGTGCCTGGTAAAGGGAAGTGTCCATCCAGTGGAGAAGTTGTGGCAACGGTTGCAGGAAGGTGTTGCGTGTCACAACTGTCTTCTGAGGGAGGTGGTGGGGAAGCACATTGAAGTCCAGATGAGACCTGCACCAGGCTGAAGTGAAAGGCCGGAGCTAACACGCTGCTGGTCACTTATCTGTCCTTTGATCTGCTCTCTTCTGCTCACTGACCATCTGTCTCGTCCATCCTCTGCTCTAGGTGTTGGGATACTCCCTGAGAGACCACACTGGACAAAATTCCACCTGTCTGATGACTATCTATATTTACAAGAGACCCAAAGGCATAGCCGAGTCTGAGAGCTGCTGAAATTGGACATTAGGCTCCTGCAGAGAGAAGCGGGAGGCATGGCTAGAAGGGAGATTAGGCAATAAACATGAAGGACCCAGCTCCTCCCTTACCTCACTCCCTTCCTAACCATCTGATCCACACCTCAGCCAGGATATCAAGAGCTCAGGCCATTCCCCGTATCCTTAAAGAGCCCTCCTGCTAGGCCATGGAAATGAGCCAGCTGTGCCTCTCCCCAGTCCTTCTCTTTCTCCTGGGTATCCTGGTGGCTGGCATCTGAATGTGTAATTCAATAGTCAGCACCAAGGTAAGCGTGTCCTCCCCTCTCCTCGACAGGCTCTGGGGAAATGAGTCCATGGAAGGGGCTGGGAATCAAGGGGGGAGGTTGCTGCCAAGCCTCTCTGGATTCCTCTTAGGAAATTGGGCAGTTTTACCTCCATGAGCATTTCATGGCTCTCTTTTCCGGGGGAAAAGAATCTATAACCAACCTAAAGCACCAGATGAGGCACCACACCCCTGGAACTCTATTCCTGATCAGTGCAGTGTCTCTGATCCTCACTACAGGGTAATAAAAAGATCCATATTTGATCCTGGTCCTGGTCCATGACCCAGGCCTCCTGAACCTCTTGGAATTCACTGTGTTTCGTAGGTCATGGGAGTCCACCCAAGGTACTGTCAGAACTGCACATGTCTCCAGAACAAGGCAGGCAGGCCTTTAAAGCTTAGAATTTTCAACCCCATCCATACCAGCACCTTTGGGTATAAGAGAGGGACCAGAGACTGAGAGCAATCCCCATGGGCCAGTGATTCAATCACTATGCTTTTTATTGAAACCTAAATAAAAATTCATAAATATTCGTGTTTAGAGAGCTTTCAGGGTGACAGACACAAGGAGGTGATGAAAGGCCGGAGCTAAGTGAGGCAAACCCTTGGTCATTCTGTCCTTTGATCTGCTCTCTTCTGCTCACTGACCATCTGTCTCGTCCATCCTCTGCTCTAGGTGTTGGGATACTCCCTGAGAGACCACACTGGACAAAATTCCACCTGTCTGATGACTATCTATATTTACAAGAGACCCAAAGGCATAGCCGAGTCTGAGAGCTGCTGAAATTGGACATTAGGCTCCTGCAGAGAGAAGCGGGAGGCATGGCTAGAAGGGAGATTAGGCAATAAACATGAAGGACCCAGCTCCTCCCTTACCTCACTCCCTTCCTAACCATCTGATCCACACCTCAGCCAGGATATCAAGAGCTCAGGCCATTCCCCGTATCCTTAAAGAGCCCTCCTGCTAGGCCATGGAAATGAGCCAGCTGTGCCTCTCCCCAGTCCTTCTCTTTCTCCTGGGTATCCTGGTGGCTGGCATCTGAATGTGTAATTCAATAGTCAGCACCAAGGTAAGCGTGTCCTCCCCTCTCCTCGACAGGCTCTGGGGAAATGAGTCCATGGAAGGGCTGGGAATCAAGGGGGGAGGTTGCTGCCAAGCCTCTCTGGATTCCTCTTAGGAAATTGGGCAGTTTTACCTCCATGAGCATTTCATGGCTCTCTTTTCCGGGGGAAAAGAATCTATAACCAACCTAAAGCACCAGATGAGGCACCACACCCCTGGAACTCTATTCCTGATCAGTGCAGTGTCTCTGATCCTCACTACAGGGTAATAAAAAGATCCATATTTGATCCTGGTCCTGGTCCATGACCCAGGCCTCCTGAACCTCTTGGAATTCACTGTGTTTCGTAGGTCATGGGAGTCCACCCAAGGTACTGTCAGAACTGCACATGTCTCCAGAACAAGGCAGGCAGGCCTTTAAAGCTTAGAATTTTCAACCCCATCCATACCAGCACCTTTGGGTATAAGAGAGGGACCAGAGACTGAGAGCAATCCCCATGGGCCAGTGATTCAATCACTATGCTTTTTATTGAAACCTAAATAAAAATTCATAAATATTCGTGTTTAGAGAGCTTTCAGGGTGACAGACACAAGGAGGTGATGTGAGGGTGCCGTGTTCATCACGCACTGCAGCTCTGTCCACCTCCACTCCCCATGGCCCTACACATTCCCCTTTGGTCACTGTCCCTGAATTGATTCTGTTATAACAGCATGGGTACAGGAAGTGAGCTGTTTCCTGCATTCAGTCTCTGGCTCTATAAAGCTATTGAACATGGAAGTGGGGTCTTGGAACCTCTGATTTTTGCCAGTCAGAGCATGAATTGTTGGGGATCACATGGCTGGCATCTGAACTGAGGATAGTCTTGAGCCCTCGACCTACAGGATCTATACTAACTGCACTGTCAGAAGTACAGTGACTGTGGGATGCCAAGTAGGTGTTTGGGGAATCGGTTGGCATTGGTAGAGACATCACATGCTTGGTGTCAGGATAAACCCAGATCACTCTCCCCTGTGATTTGGAGGTTGACGTGAGGCTTGGAGACATGGAAGTAATGAAAGTTGAACACTGTGTCCAGGAACTCTACAAGTAATCTCTTTTCAGAATTCCGGGCCCGAATCAGGTAGTGTATCAAAGGGGTTGTGACGTGACAGTATCTTGTGTATGCTTGTGTCCTGGGGCAAGTCATCTGCAGTTTCCTCATCTGAACAGGGCAAGCATGTTCCATGGCTTCTTGGAAAAGATTGACTGGCATTAATGGAAAGAGTTTGATGAGGTTTCATGGCCAGTTTTGTCCATTTTCTAGTAAGATGTCTTCATTTAAAAAATATGTCTACGGACCTTCCTTGGGCAGGAAGAATATCTAGGTGTCATATATTGCTCCTCCTCCATTAAAACCTTATTCAGGAAGTCCTGGGACCAAAGGAGCAGAGTAGCTTCAGGGTAAGCAAGAAGCACAGCTATCGTGTTGTTGGCTCGTGGGGCCACTGAAGTCCCGGGAAGACCGTGCAGGGCTGGGCTGTGACTATTTGTGAAGCAGTTCAGACTTTTCCTCCCTTTCCCTCCTCAGCAGAACCTGCCCATTTCCTTTCCTTCCTGGGTCTACGTGTCTTAGTTCGGTCTCATCCGGTGGGCTCTCATCACCATGAAAACATGTGCTCCCTTTATCCTGAGCACTCAGCTCAGCTCCTGGCACCAAGCAGACAGTTCATGATTATTTGAGGAAAAGGAAAGAGGATGGTGGGAACATATTCCTCATGACCTGAGTAACTATAGAGCCCGAGGTTTGACAACAGGACTTTTGTTTTAACTCCTATCATCCCTGCATCCTCACCTTCACTCTCCTCCCCACCATCACTGGCCTCCTTGTGGGTGCAGGCCAAGGTGGAATTTCAGCATCCAGTTCCCAGCATCAGTAATGAGAGATATGAGGTTGGGCTAAAGAAGCCCCTTCATTCAGAATTAAACTGAGTGGAGCCTGTTGTTGGCAACTGCAAACGTTAACCAATAGGATCCCCGGTAATGGTGGTCCTTCTCCCTGTTCCACAAAACACAGGGCACCTCCTCCTTCCTCGTTCACAGAGCGTGTCCTACCAGGTACAGGGAGAGAGCCACTCATCTGCCTTTCCATAGCCACCCCAGGCTACACAAACACCTGGGAGGCAGACACCTCAATACAGAAGCTTTTCTTCCTTGTTTCTAAGTTCAGTCAACTTTGAAGGCAGGTTGTTCTCCTGGACTCTCAGAAGGAGAAAGGCCTCTTTTCTCCTTCGGTCCACTTTTTTAAGGAAGCCAATTGCCTGAGGTCACATGTGGGGAGAGGGCTTCTTACTCTAGTTAAAGAAGGACAGCTGCCCTTTGTGGGGTCCCAGGCTCTGTGTTAGCATTTTGCCTGTATTATTCTATTTACCATTCTAAGAATCCTTCAAAGGAGGAAATAGAATTATGGAGTTGGCTCTTAGCTGCTGTTTTTGCTCTCAGAGCAGGTCCGCATTCCCCCAAGTAGAGGGACTCTGATGATGTTTTCTTGCTCCTGCCTCTGGGATGATGGAGGTTGGAGGCACTTTCAGAGAACAGAGAGTATCTGTTTCACTACAGACGAAGTAAGTGAGGCATGGGGACCAAGAAAGCACAGTAAGAGACAAGAAACAGGTGGTACTGGGGCTGTTACTTCCTTGTAGACTTGGACACATTTCTCAAGATACCTGATCTTTCCATTCTTCCGATATAAAATAAGGATAAAGCTTGTACTTGCTAGTGTTTCTGACCAGACACTAGCAGAAAGAATCCGGTTTCTAGTTGAACTCTGCTCTGCTCAGTCGCTCAGGTGTGTCTGATTCTTTGCGACCCCATGTAACGGGATAGGCTCTTCTGTCCATGCAACTTTTTGGGCAAGCATGCTGGACAGAGTGGCCATTTCCTTCCCAGAAGCAGCAGTCACTCAAGACAGGGGGATGCCTGGTTGTTTGGGTTGTTGCTGTAATTTAGCTTGTTTTGTCTGTGTTCAAACATGATTGCAGACATCTTATTTTGTCTTGATCGCTCATGGAGGCATACTGGCCTTGTCTGATATTGAGGTTCTGTGAAATGTTACTGTGGAGCCACGTCAGGTCTTGGAACTTAAAGCTTGCTTTTTGCTGTATCTACCAGACCCATCTGTTGTGATCCAAAGAAAAAGATATTATATTTTTCAAATACTGTGTACAAGTATTGCCAGAGTAACCTTTACCAATGTCAGGTCTGATAGCAGTAACAGTAATATTAAGAGTATATAGTGAATTCCATTTTTACTAAAATTATTCATTCCTAACAGTGTAATTGCATAATGATGTCCTCACACTGTCATTTCAGGGTGGAAACTGTCAACCACACACATATGCACAGAAACTAATATCACAGACCCATGGACCATTGTCCAGCTCCAATCTTTATCAACATACGGAGACTAATGTTAAAACGTATCCTCCTTTTTGATGTATTTTGATGCCAATCAGTGGTATCTGGTCATCTATCAGCATAAGGTAATGATATGGAATTATTTACATTACCCTGTCATTGTCATCCTAACCACATTAATAATAATGTTCTGGAAAGTAGAGTGTCAAATGGCCTTTTCTCATTTCACAGCTATGTCACTCTCTATTGTAAGCAAAATGGTGATTTCCGTTTTTCATCTTGTAGACGAAACTGTGGAGACCATCCTCCTGTCTGACCCTCCCATGCCTACAGCCCTGTGGGGTAACATCTGCCTCGGCCTCCATACAGGGATTCAAACAGGGCCAGAAAAATCATGGACTTCTTCATTGCCAAGTCCAGGTTCTGGGAGACCTTTGTACATGGCGGCTGCCATGTTACAAACAACAGCTTCCAGATGAGGGAGGACTACAGGAGGGTGTGTTAGTGCTCTCGCATCCTGGGGAAAGACAGGCGGCAGGGCAGGGTGGGAAGGGAAGGTCTGGGAAAGAGATGGGGCTCAGGGGACCACACACCCCTCACAATTCCCCAGTGACCTTTTCCCTGATGCCGCAAGAGAAGTGGCTGCAGTGTCCACGTACAAGGCAGGTCCCCCATGTGCCAGTAAGGCAAGAGGTCACTTCTAGAAGCCAGTCATTATGATTGGAGCTTGCTTCCATGCTCTCATTTTCAGATGGAAACATTGACTCAGTCACTCTGTAGAACAGGTCATTGTGCTGCTGTGTGCCCCACCTAGGCCTGGAAAACTCCCTTGCTGTTTGTTGGTCACCTCAGTCCTGGGAGGACTGCGGCTCCACATTTCTGGCATGGTCTAGGACCTGTTAGGGTGTTCAGTGTTCAGCTCTGGGACTTCAGAGATGTCAGTCTGCAAGTTCCTTTCCTTTTGCAGAGGACCTGTGAACTGTGCTTTCCCAGGATGTTGAAGTATGAGGAGGACCCACCAAGGCTCTGCTGTGGCTGATTCTGAAAAATCTCAGCCTCCTTTTCCTTCTTCTGAACCCTACCCTTCTTAGCAGAAAACTGCCTCTTTCCTTCCCACCTGGGGGGCTACTTGCTTTACTTTTGTCTCATCCAGCTGGCTGTAAGCACAGTGAGAGCAAGACTTCCCTTTATCCCTAGAACTTTGCACAGCTCTTGGCACAATGTGCATAGTCCATACATACTGGAGGAAGGAAGGGAGGAAGGAAGGAAGGAAGGAGAAAAGTTTCTCAGGACTGGAGAGACTGGAGAGCCTGGGATTGAATCAAGGATTCTTGTCCAGACCTTCTTCCTTACCTCATCCTCACCTTCATCGCACACCCCACTGTGGCCTCCAAAGCCTTCTTGAGCCTGGGCTGCCTGGACACAGTCCCTCCTCTTGCAGCCGGGATGGTTGGGCTCCGCCTCCTTTTCTTGATCTCAGACATGATTTGAGAGACAAAAATTCACATCCAATATCATCTGACACATCATCTATGTTCATATTAGTTTGACCTGGATGGTGTTTGTGCATGAGTAGCATCCTAATAATTGGTGGCATATGACTAACAGATTTTTGGCGTGTGTCTCACTTTTTTTTGGTCTTTTTTTTTTAAACTGGTTTTTGATTTATTTTCTTCCACCTTTATTCTTTGGCCTGTGTGGTTCCTACCACTGCAGTGGCATCTCTCATTGCAAAGTGCCAGCTCTGGGCACGTGTGCTCCAGAGCACTGGCTCTAATTGGACACACCGGTCCTGCTGCTGCATGACATGTGGGATCTTCCTGGGCCAGGGATCGAACTGGTGCCCCTTGCACTACAAGGTGGACTCTTAACCCACTGGACCACCAGGGAAGGCCTTCCTTCTCTTTCATGACCTATTTTTCCTCCAGCAAGTCACTGTCCCTTGTGCATGTGTCAGTGCCTCAGTCATATCCAACTTCTGGCCATCCCATGGCCTGTGGCCCGCCTGTCTCCTCTGTCCATGAAATTCTCCAGACGAGAATACTGGAGTTGGTTGCCATTCCCTCTCCAGAGGATATTCCCAACCCAGGGACCAAACCCAGGTCTCCTATGTTGCATGGAGATTCTTTGGCGTCTGAGCCACAAGGAAGCCTTAGCTTTAGTTCACTTTCTTCATCTTTGAAATATGAACAATGAAACTTAATTCACAAGTTGTTAAATAATAAAGAGCTGGTTTTCCCTGAACACTTACTGTGAGTCCATTGCACAGGTGACAGTGTTCAATGCCCTCCAGGGTAGGCGAGCAATGTGGATGGAAGCGTTTGGAGTAGGGCTGGAGGCAGGAGGGACAATAAGGAATGGCGGGGTTTAGGGAAACTGGGAAGAACGTTCCCTGCCTGAGAAGAGAGCAGCTCTCCTTGGCTTGGTTCCCGGCTTTCAAAGTGTGGTCCGTTGACCAGCAGTATCATCCGAGGAAACCTGTTAGACGTAGATACTCAGGTTCCACCCTTGTCCGAGGAGATCAAACCTCTGAAAGAGGAGGTCTCAGATTTGTGTTTGAACAAAGGACTTCTGGCGCTCGCTCACGGTTGAGATCCACTGCCCTTGAGACATCGCAGAACTGTGCTGCCACATGAGTGACTTTTTCCAGCAATGCTAGAAATTCATTTTCCTTTCAGAAAACTCCCACCACTAAATCCTGGCAAACTTGTCCAAACTGTGCCAAGTACTGTGTGGGTCAACAGTAGTTAGTATATTCTAGCCTGATCTGCAATCCTTGCTTTATGGGCTTCCTTTTAATAGTGAAACTGACAGTCTTCATGAGCTCACTTTTATGGAGGAAGACTCTTGCAAGCCCTGGAGTGAGCTGCTGTTATATCATCTAGGAAGAAAGTATTCCCTCCTGACTTGGACAGGAATGGCCTTCTATGAGGGCACAGTATCACAAACACCTGGGAGGCAGACACCTCAATACAGAAGCTTTTTTCCTTGTTTCTAAGTTCAGTCAACTTTGAAGGCAGGTTGTTCTCCTGGACTCTCAGAAGGAGAAAGGCCTCTTTTCTCCTTCGGTCCACTTTTTTAAGGAAGCCAATTGCCTGAGGTCACATGTGGGGAGAGGGCTTCTTACTCTAGTTAAAGAAGGACAGCTGCCCTTTGTGGGGTCCCAGGCTCTGTGTTAGCATTTTGCCTGTATTATTCTATTTACCATTCTAAGAATCCTTCAAAGGAGGAAATAGAATTATGGAGTTGGCTCTTAGCTGCTGTTTTTGCTCTCAGAGCAGGTCCGCATTCCCCCAAGTAGAGGGACTCTGATGATGTTTTCTTGCTCCTGCCTCTGGGAGGATGGAGGTTGGAGGCACTTTCAGAGAACAGAGAGTATCTGTTTCACTACAGACGAAGTAAGTGAGGCATGGGGACCAAGAAAGCACAGTAAGAGACAAGAAACAGGTGGTACTGGGGCTGTTACTTCCTTGTAGACTTGGACACATTTCTCAAGATACCTGATCTTTCCATTCTTCCGATATAAAATAAGGATAAAGCTTGTACTTGCTAGTGTTTCTGACCAGACACTAGCAGAAAGAATCCGGTTTCTAGTTGAACTCTGCTCTGCTCAGTCGCTCAGGTGTGTCTGATTCTTTGCGACCCCATGTAACGGGATAGGCTCTTCTGTCCATGCAACTTTTTGGGCAAGCATGCTGGACAGAGTGGCCATTTCCTTCCCAGAAGCAGCAGTCACTCAAGACAGGGGGATGCCTGGTTGTTTGGGTTGTTGCTGTAATTTAGCTTGTTTTGTCTGTGTTCAAACATGATTGCAGACATCTTATTTTTGTCTTGATCGCTCATGGAGGCATACTGGCCTTGTCTGATATTGAGGTTCTGTGAAATGTTACTGTGGAGCCACGTCAGGTCTTGGAACTTAAAGCTTGCTTTTTGCTGTATCTACCAGACCCATCTGTTGTGATCCAAAGAAAAAGATATTATATTTTTCAAATACTGTGTACAAGTATTGCCAGAGTAACCTTTACCAATGTCAGGTCTGATAGCAGTAACAGTAATATTAAGAGTATATAGTGAATTCCATTTTTACTAAAATTATTCATTCCTAACAGTGTAATTGCATAATGATGTCCTCACACTGTCATTTCAGGGTGGAAACTGTCAACCACACACATATGCACAGAAACTAATATCACAGACCCATGGACCATTGTCCAGCTCAATCTTTATCAACATACGGAGACTAATGTTAAAACGTATCCTCCTTTTTGATGTATTTTGATGCCAATCAGTGGTATCTGGTCATCTATCAGCATAAGGTAATGATATGGAATTATTTACATTACCCTGTCATTGTCATCCTAACCACATTAATAATAATGTTCTGGAAAGTAGAGTGTCAAATGGCCTTTTCTCATTTCACAGCTATGTCACTCTCTATTGTAAGCAAAATGGTGATTTCCGTTTTTCATCTTGTAGACGAAACTGTGGAGACCATCCTCCTGTCTGACCCTCCCATGCCTACAGCCCTGTGGGGTAACATCTGCCTCGGCCTCCATACAGGGATTCAAACAGGGCCAGAAAAATCATGGACTTCTTCATTGCCAAGTCCAGGTTCTGGGAGACCTTTGTACATGGCGGCTGCCATGTTACAAACAACAGCTTCCAGATGAGGGAGGACTACAGGAGGGTGTGTTAGTGCTCTCCCATCCTGGGGAAAGACAGGCGGCAGGGCAGGGTGGGAAGGGAAGGTCTGGGAAAGAGATGGGGCTCAGGGGACCACACACCCCTCACAATTCCCCAGTGACCTTTTCCCTGATGCCGCAAGAGAAGTGGCTGCAGTGTCCACGTACAAGGCAGGTCCCCCATGTGCCAGTAAGGCAAGAGGTCACTTCTAGAAGCCAGTCATTATGATTGGAGCTTGCTTCCATGCTCTCATTTTCAGATGGAAACATTGACTCAGTCACTCTGTAGAACAGGTCATTGTGCTGCTGTGTGCCCCACCTAGGCCTGGAAAACTCCCTTGCTGTTTGTTGGTCACCTCAGTCCGTGTGCGCTTAGCTGGGAATCTAAGAGTCTGTTTGAGAGGGAGGAACGGAAACAAAGAAGCAGAAATAAGATATGTGGTCTCACGGTCTTAGGTCTTTATCCAGAATACAAAGCCAGTGATGTGCCCACCTGGTTACTTCTCCGAAGATGCCAACTGAGGCTGGGAAGGGTTGTAGTCAGAGACTCAGTCACTCTCTTGAGCTGGAGGTGGGAAGGGAAGGAAGGATGAAGTCGTATCAGGGTCTTCTGGTTTGGGAGCTTCTAACGTGGACCAGAGTGAGGAGCACCAAGAAAGGAGGACATTGGAGGGAAAGACAGACAAATGAGAGAGGAGGGGGAGAAAAGAGGAGTCTCTGTTGTAAGTGGGAGTGTGTGATGTTCCGCAGTCTCAGGTAGACATCCTGAGGCAGGAAAAGGGGCACAAAACCTCCAGAAGTAGAATTCTCCTTGTGCCATCTGCCGAGTGGAGGTCCTGAGCAGGTGACCTCACCTCTCTGAGCCTTGCTTTCTCCTTAACACATGGGAGGAGCATCCAGATGCTGCAGGGCTGACATGAGGCTAAATGAAATGGCCCATGAGAGATGTGTCAGGAGAGGGACCCTCCAGTCACAGTGGCTTGTTCGGTGAGTCACCCACTCTGCATGCCCTTCTGTCCTGGGGCCGCTCAGTCCTGAGAGCTCCTGGCCTTGTCAGGGGAAAGGGTGTCTCTGTGCCAGGCAGGCAGCCCCTCGAGTCCTCTGCAGCTCGTCTCCCGGTTCTGTGCCTGCTTGACGTTTGCCTGGACTTTCTCTTGTGGACTCTGGCCACGGAGCCCAGCTCCCTTCTCCATGACCCTGGAGTGGAGGACTGTGTCGTATGTGTGTGTGTGTTTGTGAATGGAAGATGGCTTGTCTGTGTATGAATGAGTGGGTGGGGGACTTGTGCTGAGTGATTGTAACTGGGAATGAATCTTCAGGAGTGAGTGGGTGCTGTGGGTATGCAACCCCTCCTGTGTGTGTCTAGTCTACAGCCAACAGTGCAGCAGAGCGTGTATGCACACACTCTGTAGCCAGCATGCTGACTTCAAATCTATTGTCTCCATCCTATGACTTTAGGCAAATCTCTTGTCTCAGGCTCCTCCTCTATAACATGAAGAAATACCAATATTTCCTCATCCCTCTCTTAGGATTTTTGCAGATTATTGAGTTAAAGTATTCAAGTGCTTGGGATAGTTTATAACACAAAGCTTTGTTTTGGGGCTTCCCTGGTGGGAAGGACACCGATTTGCAGTGCAAGGGGTGCCGGTTCCATCTCTGACCTGGAAGATCCCATGTGCCGCGGAGCGGCTGGACCGATGTATTCAATTACCGAGCCAGAGCTCTGGAGCGCATGCACCCAGAGCCATTGCTCTGTGACAACAGAGGCCACCGCGATGGGAGGCCCACATGGCCCAAAAGAACAAAGATGGAGAAAAATGAAAGATCAATGGAGGTGGCCTGCCCACCCCCCTCCCTCGCCAAGCTGCTCCCCGTACAAAAAAAAAAGCTTTATTTTATCTGCTGTAATTGCTCATTGCTATCATTATTAATAGAGTAAGATACTTTGACATCTCAGGGAGAAGGAATATATGCCTGTTGCCTCCGTTCTTCCACAGAAGCCCCACGATGTGGGCAGTGCCGATCGCATCTGACGCCTGAAGACACGGAGCCCTGCCAGATTTTCATCCTCAGGCACAAAGTCAGGAAGAGGGAGAGCTGGCACGGAAACTGAGGCCCTTTGATCCCAGTGCACTAGAGGAGAGAGCAAGAGGAAGGAGGCCGTTGCATTCAGTCTTCCAAGGTCTCCTGAGGTGTGCTCAGGCAAGGCACACTTCTATCTGTGAACCCTTGTGAGGGAGGGCAGAGGTCAGGCTGTGAGGACGTGGTCAGCTCTCTGTGTCCCCTCTACCTCCTCCCCTTACTCATTTTTATACCCAGAGAGCAGGGTTGCTGCTCAAGCAGGACATCACATTCCCCAGCTAATCCTTGCCACTGGCAGGGCCAGGTAAAGAGTAAGTGTCCGTCCAGTGGATGAGATCTGACACTGTTGCGGGCAGGTGTCCTGTGCCACACCTGTCTTCTAAGGTAGGTGGAGGTGGTGGACATGAGGGAGGGGTTTTGAGGTCGAAATGCGATGACACCCGCACAAAGGTGCAAAGTGGGGCCCGGACTAACACTGCTGTTGTTGTGGAGCTAACACAGTGCTGATATCCTGTCCCTCTTTGGTGTGCTCTCCTCCACTCACTGACCGTCCGTCGTGGGCCGTGCACTGCTCTGGGTGCTGAGATGCTCCCAGAGGGACTGTATTGGAAATCTGCTCTGGTTTTATGGTGACCCACAGGCACAGTCAAGTCTAAGAAGCACTGTTGCTGGACCTTTGGCCCCTGCCGGCAGAAGCAGGAAGTCAGGTGGAGATTACACAAGAAACAGAACTGATCCTAGCTCCTCCCCCTTCTCTCTTCCCTCCTCATGGATGGATCCTGCCCCTCAGCTGGGATATTAAAAGCTCACTCTGTCCCCAGCATCCTCAGGAGCCCTCCTGCAAGACCAGGAAGATGAGCCGGCTCTGCCTCTCTGCAGCTCTCCTCGTCCTGCTGGTCATCCTGGTGGACGGCCTCCCAGTGGGTATTGAGGGTATGTCCAGGCTCCCCTCTCCTCTACAGACTGAAAGGAAATGAGGGGACTCCATGGAAGGGGCGGGAAAGCCAGTTGGGGTGGCTGCCGATCGTCTCTGGATTTCTCCTGGGAAATTAAGCAGTTTAATCCCAAGAATATTTCCTGACTTTCCACAGGAAAAGAAAATCAAAATAGGAATGACAAGAATATATAACCAGCCCAAACTACCAGATCAGGGGCCATATTGCTCTTATCTGATACCTTCATAGTTTATGGTCCAGGCCTCACGAAACTCTGGTATTTACTTTACTTTCTTTCACAGATTCTGAGAGCACTCCGGTAAGAAGATCCATGGTACTATCAGGTACTGGATGATCTCCCAAAAACTCAAGCACCCGTTTAGAGGTTTTTACCACTTTCTTGCTAGCACAGCTGGGGAGAGGGGAGGGCTCTGAGATTGATATGAATTAACAGTGGCTGTTCGATCAATATGGTGATTTATTGAAAACCTCCATAAACATCTATAAATGTTTGGGTTCAGAGAGATTGTGGGGTTAGGGATCACACAGATCAAATTACTATACTATCCTCTCAGGAGACTGAATACTAGGGATAATAGTGTAGATGTGTCCTTTCATCAAGGAATGCAATTATATCCATTCTACTTAACGACTGAGTGAAAACGGGAGATATTAAGTCCCTACAAAGCATTGTTCTTGGGGAGGGGAAAGAGCTGTGAATAAAAATATGGCAAAATAGTATGCCTTCTCGGAGGGAGACAAACACTAGCCAAAGGGAGAAATCCTCAAGCAGGCTGTAAGTGTTTTGAAGGTAGAGAGTGATGCGGAGGAAGGACGCTGTGCTTTTTCTCTGCGGCGTCAGAGACACCTTCTGTGATAGGCAGGCTCTGAGCAGAGTCTGTAGCAGCAACGCGATTGGGGTGTTTGAGCGGCAGGGAACAGACCGGCTGGAGTCGAGTGGGTGTGGGGGACAGGAGTGGAAGGAGGTGAGGAAGAGAGGCCACGGGGGCAGATCGTGAGGAGACTCGTAGGACTTATTAAGATCCGAATTTCACTCTCAGAAACATCGGGAGCCGCTGAAGGACTTGTCATGGGAGCAATGGGGTAGGACTCAGTGGGACCCCTGAGGCTGCAGTGCAGGGAGTGCCCTCTAGGGGGCAAAAGGCCGACTCAGAGGCCCTGAGGAGGCTGTGGCATGGGTCCAGGTGAGCCAGGACAGAGTGTGTATCCATGTTGTTCCCTGAGTCGATCTCAGTTCCCTTGAAGAGCATGAACGTCTTGCTCTGTTGCGCTTTCCAGGGAGGCTTCATTGTCTAGTCATGATGTTTTAAACCATTAGCCATTGGCGACTGTTCAACCTACACTGCCTCTCCCCTCCCTGAGGTGGAGGCAAGGGGAAGGAGGAGGGAGGATAAAAGAGCATGGTGGAGAGTAGGAATGAAACTTCCAGCCTCTTCTCTTGTCTGACAGTGCTTCCTGTGCAATCAGAGTCCATTCTTTCCAAAATCCCCGCCTTCACCTTCTGAAAGACACTTTAACTGTTCTCATCACATAAGAACTACCAAGACTTTTAGGAACACAGTGTCAGGAAATGAAGGAAGAAACAAATACATATATTTCCTCTTATAATCACGATATCAACATTGTGTCAATATTCAATTTATATGGTCCTTGTGCAAAAAGCAAAGTGAGCACCCTGGTACATTTTCTTCATACCTGTTATATTTGTAGCATGATTCCTTCACATTTCCTTATTAATGGTGGAAAGTGTTTACCATACACATAAGCACAGAGGATAGTAATGTAAAACTGAAGTATTCAGACCCAATGATTACTGACCTATAGGGAAATAGGAAATATTTTTTACCTCGGACCTCTTTTTCTTGTAGAGTTGTGGGTTTTTGTTTATTTGGTTGAAAATGTGTGTTTATTTTTGGCTTCTCAGGTGGTGTTAGTGGTAAAGAACCTGCCTCCCAATGCAGGAGATGAAAGGGACCTGAGCTCAGTCCCTGAGTCGGGAAAATCCCCTGGAGGAGGGCACAGCAGCCCTGTCCAGTCTTCATGGCTGGAGAAGCCTTTAGAGAAGCCTGCTGGCATACAGTCTGTAGGGTCACAAGGAGTGGGAGACAACTGAAGTGACTTAGCACACATGCATGGTTTTATTTGGGTGCCTCGGGTCTTACTTGTGGAATGACGGCTCAGTAGTCGTGGCCCACAGGCTTAGTTACCCCTCGGCATGTGGGAGCTTAGTCCCCTGACAAGGGACTGAACTCAGGACTCCTGCTTCAGAAGGTGGATTCTTCCCCACTGTACCACCAGGGAAGTGCTGGAGAAAGTTTTGAGGCCAATCAAAGGCATTATACCAATTTTTCTTAAAATACATCATGGAGAGATATAAATTTGACATATATCATGTCATGGCTAGCAACATTCATAATTCTGTCCCAGAAAGCAGGCTGTGAAACGGGCTTTGCAATCTGACCATCCCTCACAACCCTCACATTCTCTATTGCAAACAAACTGGGGATTCCATTTGTTGACCTTGGACGGCGCTGTGATGATCATCGTCATATCTGATCCATTGTCTCTTTCATTCCAGGATTTAGTACTCCTGTCTTCTGCCAGGAGGCTAAATCAAGGGGTCACTGCAAATTGCCCCTGGTTAGGTACTACTACAATGCCAATACTGGGCAGTGCCAGCACTTTTTATATGGAGGCTGTGGAGGAAACAGGAACAATTTCTACACTAAAGAGGAATGCATGAGCACCTGCATAGGCCCAGAAAAAGACAGTAAGTAAGACAGTGGGCACAAGAGGGTGGGAGAGAAAGGACTTGGGAAAGACGTGGAGCTCAGGGGACCACACCCCATCCACACCTGCACAATGTCTTTCCTCCTCACTGCTGCCCAGGAGAAGTGGTCGCAGTGTCTTGTGAAACCACACACTGAGCAAGTTCTCCTGAGGCTGAGATGGCTAAGGTCAGGCCCAAGTGCCTCTTTGTGAGAATCTGAGCCGAATCACATGCTCCTCTTTCTCAGATGGGAACACTGAACCAGTCACGCTCCAGGGCAGGGCTGTGGGGCTCCCGAGCACCCCACCTAGGCTTGGAGAGCTCACTTCCTTCTGGTTGGCCATTTGGGTCATGGGGGCTACATTTCCATCTATTCTTTGGAAACTCTAGGGTCTGTTAAGATGAATGGTACCCAGGTCGGGGGCTACAATGATGGCACTCAACAAGTTCCTTTCCTTTTGCAGAAGTCATGTGAAGAGTGGTCTTGAGATATTCTGCAGTCCTAGCAGGACCCATGAAAGGCTGGGCTGTGGGTGCTTCTGGAAGAGTTCAGTCTCCTCCCAGTTCTTCTCTCCCTACCCTCCTCAGCAGAACCTGCCTATTTCCTTTTGTCCATGATGCTGGGAAAGATGGAGGGAAGGAGGAGAAGGGTGTGACAGAGGATGCCACGGGGAACGACATCACCAACTCAATGGACATGAGTCTGAGCAAACTCTGAGACATCCTGAAAGACAGGAAAGACTAGCCTGCTGCAGTCCACTGGGTCACAAAGAGTCACTACAACCTAGCTAGTGAGTACCTTAAGCCTACACCCTTCGTTCTGTCTCACACAGCTGGCTCTAAACACCACGAGACTACGTCTCCCTTTTATCCTGAGCACATAGCATGGTTCCTGGCACCAAGAAGACAGTTCATAATTATTTGAGGAAGGAAGGAAGGAAAGAACGCAGGAATACATTCCTCACAACAAGAATAACTCGGAACCTGTGATCTGACGCCAGGATTCGGGTCTTACCCCACATCCTCACTGTATCCTCACCTTCATCCTCCTCCCCACCATCTCTGCTCTCCTAGTGCGAGGCCATGGCCAACATCTGGCATTCTGTTCTCAGCATCAGTAATGAGACAAGTCTTTGCAATAAAGAAGTCCCTTCCCCTCACAATGATGTTGGAATTTTCCTTTCTGTGGCTTCAAACTCGGTGGTTTATATTTCAATAAAGGAATATTCAAAATTCAACTGACCGGAGTGGAGTCTATTGTTTGCAGTTACAAACCTTAACCAATAGGGTCCATGGAAATGGTCATCTTTCTCACCATTCTTCAGAGCAGAGGGCATCTCCCCTTTCCCAGTCCACAGACCGTGTCCTACCAGGTAGAGGAAGCAAACCCATGAGAGCGTCATTGGACTCTTACTAGTCACCCCAAGCTATGCAGAACCCTGGGAGACAGACACGTCAATATGAAAGCTTTTACGCCTTACTTCTAAGTCCTGTTCAAATTTGGGGACAGGCTGTCCTCCTGGATTCTCAGAAGAGGAAGGGACAAGAGGTTTAATTGTCCAGCTTTGTAAGGAATCTGATTTCCTAAAGTCACATGTGTAGAGGGAGTGTCTCAGTGCAGTTCAAAAGGGGCAGCGAGGGCTTCTCTGGTGGTCCGGTGGGTAAAGAGTCCGCCTTGCAGTGCAAGGGGTAGCAGTTCGATCTCTGGCCCGGGACGATCCCACGTGCCACTGAGCGGCTGGACCGATGTGTCCAATTACCAGCCAGCACTCTGGAGTGCATGTGACCAGAGCCGGTGCTCGGCAACGAGAGAAGTCATTGCAATGGGAGGCCCACACAGCCCAAAGAGTAAAGATGGATGAAAAGAAATGCATAAATAAAAATCATTAAAGAGGTCACATTTTAAAGAATGGGCGGGGGACAACTACCATTTAAGGTGCCAGGCTCTGTGTTTGCATTTTGCCAGCCTTATTCTATGAACCATCCTAAGAATCCTTCAAGGGAGGAAATGGTGGTATAGAGTTGGCACTTGGCTGCTGTATTTGTCTCCTAGTGTGGCAGGTCGCTGTTCTCCCAAATAGAGAGCTCGAGAATGTTTTCCTGCTCCGCACCTGGGAAGATGTAGTATGGAAGCTCCTTTGGAGAACAGAGCATACCTGTTTCAAGTTAGATGAGTGAGGTTGGGCATGGGGATTACAGTAAATATAGTATTTAAATAAATGAGAGGATAGAGGTGCTGGTGCTACTACTCACTACCTTGTAGTCTTGGGCTAGTTCTCCACATCTCTGAGCTTTGCGTTCTTTAGTGATAAAATAAGGGTAAGACTTGTACTTGTTCATGTTTCTAGCCAGAGAGCATTACAAACACTCCCTTTCCAAATGAACTTGTTGAGTTTATTCCTGAGAGCAGCGAGGAACAGGAATCATCTTAGAAAACAGTATGCTGTTCTATGAAGATGATGCTAGAAAGAACTTACAGGATGTGGCCTTCTGTTAGGGGAATTTGAGAGGGTTTCAGGAAGCTGACTTTGCTCGGGATGGATGGTGTTTAGGAAGTGAGATAGTTCTCTGACTACTTTAATCTTAAGTCTAAGAAGGGAAAACTAGATAGAGCTAGAGCTTTACTTGTTCAAGAAAAGCAGTCATTTAAAATAGAAAAGTATTTGGTCATATTGGTAGTTTGTGCAATGTACCTTGTTCGCTCAGTGCTCAAACATGATTATCCAAAAATTGTGTATGTTTGTCTAGATATTTTACAAGCACAGAATGGCCTCTTCTGATTGTGAACTTTTGGAAAATGTGTATGTTCAGCAGAAGAACATATGGGGCATTGTGGTGTCAGCTCAGGTCTTGGAACTCAGAGCTTGCTTTTATCTCTTTCTCTATCAGTCTCAGATAGTCATGAAGAGAACAAAAGCCAGAATGTATTTTTTAAATGCTTCGTCTGGGTATAGGCATAGTAACAATTTAAAGAATGGTAGATATAACAATAGTGAGAGTAATACTATAAATATATGTTATTTACTTTTTTTTTTTTTAAAGATTTATTTATTTATTTATTTATTTTTGGCGAGGGTCAGGCTAGGGAGGGAGGGGAGCAGGCAGGCCACTTCTATTGGTCTTTCATTTCTCTATTTTCATCAGTCTTTGTTCTTTTGCTCCTGTGGGCCTCCCATTGCGGTGGCGTCTGTTGTCGCAGAGCGCCGGCTCTGGGCACATGCGCTGCAGAGTTCCGGCTTGGTAATTGGACACATGGGTCCAGCCGCTCAGCGGCACGTGGGATCTTCCCAGGCCAGGGATTGAACCGGCGCCCCTTGCACTGCAAGGTGGTGTCCTTACCCACTGGACCACCAGGGGAAGCCGTTTTTTACTTTTTAATAATTGTTAGTAATAACAGTGTAATGAAAATAACCTGGTATTAATGTAAAAATTCAACTTCAGTAACTCACCATATTTTGTGGTCTTCAACAAGTCATTTCGTTTCCCTGAGAAACAGATATATATATATATATATATATATATATATCTTGATCTCAGTGCCAAACAGAACAAAAACACACACACACACACACACACTGAAAAGTAGAGCTTCCATATTTGAAGAATGTTGAGTCTCCTCTGGTGAATCTTCAGGCCTTTTTTTTAAAAAAACATTTATTTTATTTATTTATCTTTTGGGGGGTGGGGTGGGGAGCAAGGGGAATGGGTGGGCCACTTCTATTGGTCTTTCATTTCTCTATTTTTCTTCCGTATTTGTTCTTTGGCTCCTAGGGCCTCCCATCGCGGTGGCCTCTGTTGACAGCAGAGCGCCGGCTCTGGGCGCATGTGCCCCAGAGTTCTGGCTCGGTAATTTGGCACATCAGTCCAGCTGCTCCGTGGCACGTGGGATCTTCCCAGGTCAGGGATCGAACCAGCGGTCCCTGTACTGCAAGGCGGTGTCCTTACCTACTGGACCACCAGGGAAGCCCATCTTCAGGTCTTTTGAAGGCAGAGTTTATAAATCTCTTTGAAGGGAAGTCACGGGAGGTAGAGGGGCTTCCCTGGTGGCTCAGATGGTAAAGCATCTGCCTGCAATGCAGGAGACCCAGGCTTGATCCCTGGATCAGGAGGATCCCCTGCAGAAGGAAATGGCAACCCACTCTAGTATTCCTGTCTGGAGAATTCCATGGACAGAGGAGCCTGGAAGGCTAGAGTCCATGGGGTCACAGAGTTGACCTTGAATTTCTGCCCCTGCTAGTATTGGGTATGTGGACTTGCAGCAAGGGATGAAATCTCTGAGCCTCATGTTGTATGGCTTTAATTATATCTCGCAAAAGTTAAAAAAATATATTGTTTGGGCTTTTCCTAGTGGCTCAGTGGTAAGGAATCCACCTGCCAGTGTGGGAGACATGGGCCTGATTCCTGATCCAGGAAGATCCTACATGCCGCAGAGCAACTCAACTTATGCCCTAGAACTACTGAGCCTGTGCACTATAGCCTAGCAGCTACAACTGCTGAGACCATGTGCCCCAAACTGCTGAAGCCTGTGCGCCCCAGAGCCTGTGCTCTGTGCTCCGCAACAAGAGAAGCCACCACAGTGAGAAGCCCACACACTGCCACTAGAAGGAGCCCCTGCTCTCTTCAACTACAGGAAAGCCCACACAGCCAAGAAGACCCAGCACAGCCAAAATTACATAAATAAAATTATTTTAACAATGTAAAATTTATTGCTTGTCCCAATCATGTGACAGGTAGGACTTCATGCCCAGACCAGGGATTGAACCTGGGACCTCTGCTTTGGGAGCATGGTGTCTTTAGTCACTGAACCACCTGGGAAGTCTTAGCTTTTAAGACTTTAAAACAGAAGAAAAACCTATTGAGGTTATTGTGATGTTTAGAAATACAGATGTATGTGCAGGGCTTGCTTAGCATAGAGTATGTTGGTAGGAGTGGTAATAGATGTTTTACATTATTATTTCTACCTCTCTCAGAGTTACCGAGAGATTCTGCTTGAGTCAGTGACTTTTACCAGCATGTCAGGAGTGGGGATTCACTCTGTTCTTTGAAGCTACTAGTAATTCCTATCTCTTTTGAGACTCTGGTTCCTCTAATGTAAAAAGAAGGATGACTGTCTCCCTATGGACACAGATCCCGGTACTTCTGTGCTCACAGATGTCAAACACGAGCAAATCAAATAGGCCACCCATCCAGCAAATCAGAAGAGCCAGTGCTTGAAGCCCTCGACTCTGAGCAAAGGGTTCAATCGCCACATATTTTATCCCTAAAAAACAGTGTTCATGAACAAGTGCTTGAATAAATTAATGTCTACTGATACGCTGCCTGGGTGACTGATGGTAAAGAATTCACCTGTAAAGCAGGAAATGCAGGAGACTCAGATTCAATCTCTGGGTCAGGAAAATCCCCTGGGGAAGGAAATGGCAACCCTCTCCAGTATTCTTGCCTGGAAAATTCCATGGGCAGAGGAGCCCGGTCCATGGGGGACATGACTGAGCACGTCTTCTCCCCCTCCCTCAACATCTTTGCTAAGTGTTCCACAAGCAGCATGGCCTCAACACTGACCCAGCTGAAGTCATTGCCCTTCTCTCTAAAGACTTGCCCCCCCACCTTCCCCCAGAAAACCGAGTGTTGTCCTTCACTCTACAGTTTCTTCATGTCCTGTGAGCAACCTTATAGCAAAGTCTGTTGGTTGTACCTCTTCAGGTCTCAGCTGAAATTTCATTTCAGAGCACGATTATGACACCGGATCATAGAACTGCCCCCCTTCCTGATGGCATCCATCTGGAGCAGAGCCAGCTTCCTGAAGTTCTCCCCATATAACCTAACAGAAGCCCACATCCTGTAAGTCCTGCAAACATCCTCTTAATGAGATGCCATAGCATTCATTGTCCCTTGACGAAGGAAGTAATAAAGCCAACTCTTTCAGCTTGGAAGAGGACAGTTCCTAGTAGTGTGTGGTTGGAGACACTGACAAGTATAAGTCTTTTTCTTATTTTATAATTAAGGAATGTAGAATTCAGAGATATGGAGGTATTGATTTGCCTGAGACTACACGGTATTGGGCAACAGAACCAGCTCTGTCTGTGTTTTGGTTTCTTACACTACCTCTTTTTTTTATATTTCTATGCTTCAACTTCTTCATCTCTAGTGAGGCAGTGAGGCACTGTTGTTCAAAGATTCCTCCAGTTACTGCCTTTCAGGGCCCAAAGCATGAAGTGGTGTTCAAGTTGCTCTACTTGGGAAGTTGGGACATCCCTTTGCCTCGGGAGCCACTAGACTATGAACAAGTCATTCCCACAGTGCCCTGCAACTGGGAAGGACTAGGAATGAACTGCGGTGCATCCTGGAAAACACCTTGATAACTCTTGGCTTCCTGCCCACCACCTACCTTCTATCCTCTCCTCTCAGCCATCAACATTCCGTTATCTGAATTTCCACATTATGTGATTGCCACAGCTCTTGCTCAACAGGGGGAAGCAAGTTGGGAGGGTGACCTGGGAGCTCTGATCCTACTGACCATCTTCCCCTTCTTAAACCAAATGTTCTCCTCCATCCAAGTGAGAGATTCCCTTGTGAGGCTGCCAAGAACTCTAGCAGCCTCAGCATAAAATGTCAACTGCCAAAATGGCATTCCCTGGATTTTGTGGTTTGAGACTCTGGAGTTGGTGGTAGGAACTTAGCAAGTATTTTCCAAGAACCAAAAAGACAAGTTAGTTCCCATCTGCCAGGGTCTGTAGGACTGTGTTAGGACAAAGAGGGCAGAACTTGTCAACAGTTTTCTTGGGAGCAGTGTGTAGACCCATGCCAAATGCCAGAACTGAAAGTGAGAGGGAATCATTTAGGTTCAGTGGAAGAAACCAGCAACCTATTGATGAATGCTGCCCTCTGGCACCTGAAATCCAAGAGAAAGTCAGCTCTCCTTGGGAAGGATGAAAACTGAGGCTGAAAGAATGGAAAGAAAAGGGAAACAAATGACAATAAGAAAAACAAATATATAAAAGAATGGACGATAATTTAAATGAACTAGTACATAGATTAAAAAACAATTAAAATGTGTCAAAGCAATGCCAACAGAATAAACAGTAAAAGGATGAGCATGAAAATGTAAAGTAGGACATCAAAATCACAAAATGTGGGGGATGGGAGCATTAACATGTAGATCTTTTAGAATGTGTTTCAACTTGAATGACTTTCAAGGAGGTACAGTGATGGATCAAATCATTTGAACTCTGTAGTTAAGAGAAGTAAAAAACATAGAACCGAGTTTCAAAACTAAAAACAAAGGAACTCAAGCATGAAAGGCTTGGTCGCTCAGTGGTGTCCAACTCTTTGGGTCCCTGCACAGCTCCTCCATCCATGGAATTCCCCAGGCAAGAATAGTGGAGTGCATTGTTATTCCTTTCTCCAGGGGATCTTCCCCACCCAGGGATTGGTCCCGGGTCTCCTGCATTGCAGGCACATTCTTTATCATCTGAGCCACCTGGGAAGCCCCACAAACAAAGGAACTCAAGCATCCTAAAGAAAATCATCAAACCACAGAACAGAAAGAAGAAACAGAGAAGAGGACTGTAATGACAAATCCTATCAAAATACTTAAGATATTTTTCACAGATGTAAAACAAATAATCCTAAAATATATCTAGAACCACAAAAGACCCAGAATTGCCAAATTATTGCCTGGGGGAGAAATACAAAGCTTGAGTCATGACTCTTCCAGACTTGAGACTATACTACAATGCTGGAGTAACAAAAACAATGTACTGTTTATGGAAAAACCGACACACAGATCAATGGAGTAGATCAGAATTGAGAGCCCAGAAACAAACCCGGGCACCTAGAGTCAATTAATGTACGACAGAGGAGGCAGGAATGCCCGATGGAGAAAAGTCTCTTTAGCAAATGGTGTTGGGAAAGCTGAATGACTACATGAATGAAATTAGAACACTCCTTCATATCATACATGTAGAGACATAAACTGAAAATGGAGAAAGACCTAAATATAAGACCAGACACCATGAAACTCCTAGTAGAGAACATAGGCCAAACATTCTTGGACATAGTCGGAGCAGAATTTTCAAGGATCGGTCTCCTGTGACAAAAGAAACAAACACAAAAACAAACAAATGGGATCTAATCGAACTTAAAAGCCTTGGCACAGAGAAAGAAATCATTGACAAGGCAAAAAGACAACCTACCGAAGGAGAGAATGTATTCGCAAGATATGCAACCAATAAGGGGTCATTATCAAAAATACACAGACAGGATGAGAAAGACCACAGTTTCCAGGGAACCTATGGGTTAAGGTTCTTAGTTGCAAACAACGCAACCCACTCCATTTAGTTTAATTCAAATATTGATTTATTTAAGTATACGGCCAGACTGTTTGAAGCCATGGACCTTCAAATCAATGTGAGGAGGAGACTCCTTTTGTGAAAAGACCCCTCTGATCACGGAGCTGAAAACTGGATGACTGACGTTCAACTTTCCCCAGCAGAAGGACGGCAGTCTGGTGGGGTGGAGCATGAAGGTGAGAATACAGTGAGGAAGAAGATTGGGACAAGAACAGGGGATTCAAACTCCAGGCTCTACAGACCCTGCAGTCATGAGGATCTGTGCTCTTGTATTCTTTTCTTCCTTCCTCAAATATTTATGAACTGTCTTCTTTGTGCCAGAAATGGTGGGAAGTATGAGGGGTAAAAGGAAGACTTGCTTTCAGAGCGCTTAGAGAAAAGTGGCTGAGACAGAACTAAAAGAAGGCAAGCTATGGAGGAAGGAAAGAGGCAGAGTTTTGCTGAGGAAGGTAGGATTGAGAAGAAGGGAAAGGAGGCTGAAATTTTTCAGGAGCAGCTAGGTCCCAGCCATGGATGGGTCGCCTGTGTACTTCAGCATCTCAGGGGAGCATAGTTCACAGGTTTTCTGTGAAAGGAAAGGAGCTCACTGATTGACATCTCTGAAGCCCCAGACCCGGACACCATGCACCCCAATAGCTCCTGGACCATCCCAGAAAAGTGCAACCACAGTTCTGCTAGGACCAGGACAATCAACAAAAAGCAACTGAGTTTTCCAGGCCAGGTGAGGCACTGAGAAGCACTCCAGACGTGCTCTGCAGAGAGACTGACTCAGCGTCCTCATCTGAGAAATTGGAGCATGTGAGTAGACTCAGATTATGAAGATGAGGCTTCTAGGGGTGACCTTTTGCCAAGCTGCCCATGGCCGATGGAGGACGTGTTCAGTGCACAGAGTTGCTGCCACTTCTCCAGGGAGGCAGTGAGGAAAAAGTCACCACAGGATTGTGAGAGGTATGTGGCCCTCTGAGCACCACCTCTTTCCCCAGACCTTCCCCTCCCCTCGGCCCTGCCCCTTGTCTTACCCCAGGGCTCGAGAGCACCACCACAGGTCCTCACGCAGTCCTGCCTCATCCTGAAATTGTTGCTGTTTGCACCGCAGCCACCATAGATAAAAGTCTCAGAATTTGGACTTGGCGTTGTAGAAGTATCTGATCATTTTGGCCTTGCAGCGACCCGTATTGGGAGGTTCCAGACAGAAGTCAGGCCGCAGGGCTGCAGGGATGGGAAGAGCTCAGTTAAAGAGGGAGGGTCGTCACAGGTGAGTCTACAAGATGAAGAACTGAAAGCACCAGCTTGTTTATCCTAGAGGGTGATTGGAAGCAAGGGTGTGAAATATGAAAAAGCTTTTTTTTTTTTTTAAATTTTGTTTTGGCCACTTCTGTTGGTCTTTCATTTATATTATTTTTCATCCATCTTTGTTCCTTGGCCTGTGTCAGCCTCCCATCGCAGTGGCCTCTCTCGCTGCAGAGCACCGGCGCTGGGCGCCATGTGTTCCAGGGCTCTGCTCGGTAGTTGGACACATTGATCCAGCTGCTCCATGGCACGTGGGATCTTCCCAGGCCTGGGATCAAACTGGCACCCCTTGCACTGCAAGGTGGTGTCTTTACCCATTGGGCCACCAGGGAAGCCCCATTGAAAAGACTTTTTGATACCCTGCTTCCTAGGATGTTATTATTAATGTTGTTAGGTGTGACAATGACAGGGCAACATTGTAAATAATTACAAGCCCTTAATGAATGGTTATGGACTAATTAGGTTAATACCAATGATTACTTTAAAAACAACACAAAAGGGGACACATGATAAAATAATCTCCGTGTCTGGAAGTTATGCAAACTGGACAATGGATTCATGGGTATTATGCCTCTGTGTTCTCTACATATATGTGTGGTAGAAATTTCCACCGTTAAAAAAAAAAAGTGTTACTGAGTCCAAGCTCATTCTGCTTACGGCTGACAGGTAATCAGAAGAGTTGTGGGAACTAGGTGTAATGTTCTTAATTGGGAAGCTGGCCCACAGATGGAAGATGGAAACCCATCCTCCCACAGTAAGGATTCCTGCTCCTTTTCTACAGAAGAGGAGAAGGAAAAGGAGCCTACTGTGGTAATGACCAATGGCTAAAGTGGATACCAAGGGTCACTCATTTATAGACGATCGCTTAAGAAAGTGCACACCTCAACACCAACCAGTGTTTGAGGAGGGCTGCGTGATCCTTCACTGTTACCAACCAGTGAGGAAAGCATGCTGTAATGGACAAAGGCATGGAAGCAACCACACCAGTGTTTACCTCGGTTACCTTGTGGAGACTGGAACAGTGCAATAGGGAGGAAATGATACTGTGACTTATACAAGAATATTACTGTGGCTTTCATCCCATTTCTGGTACAGAGCTTCTAAAGCACTGAAATTTCATAAGAAATGAGAGTGGAGGGGGATTTTTAAAATTATTATTACATAAGGAAGATGACTTTTAGAAAGCCCCCATCAAGGCCAAGAATGGGGGTTGGTTGTTAGGGGAACCAACTGTCTTGGGAGTGGGAATTTTCATTCTTACCTTCTCCCCATTCACTGCCCCCATGTCTCAGGAAGGGGGAGAGCAATTGGAGGTTGAACCAATCACAAATGGCTAAATATTTCATGAATCATGATTTGTGATGAAGCCTCTGTAGAGGCAAGTCATTCAGGTATTCAAGAGAACTGGGGTCAACCCAGGAGCAACATGGTATTGACTCCATTGGCTCACCTGGGTCACTGTAGCAGTCTGCCCAGTCCCTCAGTGATTTTCCAGCTCTCCAAAAGCTGAAAGCTGATAATTATAAAGTCTTGTAAGGCTCCTCACGACCTGCCCCCATGGCCTCTCTGCCTCATGCCCTTCCACTCCCCTCCCCTCCACTCACTCAGCTCCAGCTACCCTGATCCTGGCTTCTGCTCAAACACACCAGGCCCATATTCGGCAGCTTCTGCTTAATGTCTCCTCGTCACAGAGAGTTTCACTGACCCTCTACAGCCTCCTTTATCCCCAGGTCTATTTTTCTTCACAACACCCATGACAACCTGGCATAGGATTTCCCCATTTACTGTCTGTCTCCCTCTTACAAGCCATATTAGTTTACTAGTAGTTTGATTATAGCTATTTTCCCAACCAAGAAACATGCTTTTTAGGGAGAAAACGCTGAAGTACTTGATGAATATTTGTCAAGGGAACAAATCTCCCACTTCATACTCATGTCAAGTGCACGAGTGATTGAAGAGACTGGATATAATAAAACTCCTGTTAGTCTCTTTGATGATGAAGCTTGTTTAGATTATTATGAATCTACTTCCAACTCCCTATGTCCTTCTAGGAAGATAAACTTTGATTATCCTTTCAGGAAGATAGTTCTGACTGGGAGGCAAGAAGAGAGCGTCGAGTTTTGCTTAATATGGTACCAGCCTGAGACAGTTGTCCTGGCCCCACGAGCAAACTCAAGGAAGTACTGCATTTTCTGCTCTGCCTGCAGTTGCCTTGGGAGGCAAGAAGCTCAGTTGTCATTCAGTTTTCTGATTAATTTCATAACAGAGACATGATCATAGTTGACAGATAAGTATTTTTAGAGGAGTGGTGAGGAAAGGTAGATAGACAGGTCTTTTGGATTAAAACATTTTGGTAGGAAATGGACATCCTCGATGAGGAAAGTGCATCTGTTTATACTCATGGCTGGGAATCTTTTCAAGAGCTCATGCAGTGTGATCCCCCTGTTCAGGTGAAGAAACTGCAGATGCCTTGTCCAGGACACATGGCATGTGGGTGGTCAGGACCAGACACTATCCTGTTTCAACCCATTTAGTCAAGTATCCACCTGATACTGCCAGGAATTCTGAAAATACAGAGAGGTGGTAAGGATTTCTGAGTGCTCTGATCCACAAAGTATAAATCCCTCGTCCCTGAACCTCAACCCAGACACCAATGATAGTGAAGAGCGAGTCTGGGTTTTGTCCCCGACACCACTTGTGTGGGGTCTCTGCCAACAGCACCCAGTCCCCCGGCACCCACTGGGCATCCAGGAGCCAAGTCATTTCTGACACTAAATCCTCAGAGGTGACCAGGCCCTGGAGGGGGAGAGTTCTCTCCCTGAGCGTGGCCCACACTTCCAGTGTTGATCACAAGTCCTGTGGGCCCTTACACGTGTGACCAACTGCCAGTACATTCAGAATTCCATGACTCACCTCCCATGTTCAGTGCCTTATTAGAGCCACACATGGATCCCAAGAAAGTCCTGACCTTAATGTCCCCAGTTCCTATAAAGCATAAAACTCAGGGACAGACAAATGGAGAAGTGTAGGGCAAGTGGAGAATAGGGATGCTGATCCCCCAAGACCTCTCAGGACTCTCCCCTCTTCCAACCCCTTGATGTTGTTCCCTCCCCTGAGGCTCTCTGAACCCAGTGTTCATGATTTTAATTGAGGGTTGGAGGTTGGCAAGTTGAGAGAATCATTGGCCATTGGTGATGGGACTTAGTACCCTCTTCTCTCTCCTGAGGGCCTGGGATTGATAGTTCTAACTCTCTAATCATGTGATGGCATGTTTTGGAGTCCAGTCCCATCCAGACACTACCTAAGATTTTAGCCTTCATTCAGTTCATGACTTACAGATATATAGTCAATTCCAAGAGGTTTAGGAGGCCTGGGGCATAAACAGGGACAAGGATCAAATATGAATCTTGTTATGAAACTCTGTGAGGTTCAGGGGCAAAGCAGTGACCAGGAATAGAAAGTCTCAGATATGAGGTCCCTGCTCTCGTAGAGTCAGGTGGAATACTTGTTTTTTTTTTTTCCTTCAAAACTGCACACATAATGATACCTTTCGAGAATCAAAAAATGTCCCTGGAGTGAAAACTGGCCAGTTTGTCAGAAGAAAGCCAGAGAGGCTGGAGGGCACTCACCCGCCCCAACCCCCAACCCCAACTTTTAGAAGAGAGATGAGTTAAGATTTACCTTGGGCCTGGTTTCTGGTGTCATACCTTCGACTGCTGGCCGCCAGGATGCCCATTAAGACAAGGAGGGCTGCAAAGAGGCAGAGTCGGCTCACCTTCGTGGCCTTGCAGGAGGGCGTCTGAGGAAAACTAGGGGCTGACTGAGCTTTTCACAGCCCGGCTGAAGGGTGGGAGCAGGAGAGGAGGAGAGGAGTGAGGAAAGGGAGGAGCTGGGGTCAGGCTCGTACAGTGTGCGATCTCCCATCCAACCAGACTTCCTGCTTCTGCCTACAGGGACCAAATGCCCGGCAGCAGCACTTCTCACACTCGACTCTGCCCGTGGGTCTCCTGGAAACTCAGATCGGGATCCCACAGGTGGAGTTTTGTCCAGGACGGTCATTCAGGGAGCAGCCCTGTACCTAGGGCAGCGCCTGGCACGTGGTGGATGGTTAGTGAGTGGGTGCGGTGGATACGTGAACAACCTGGTGTTAGCTCAAGTCCTCCTCTCCAGCCCCTGCAAGGTGTCCTCACATCTGGGCATCCATGCCCTCACCCCCACTGAAGTCAAAGGACAACTGTGACACAGGACCCCTTCCTGTAACTACTGTGGCGGCAGCTCAGCTGCCTGGAGCTGTGCTGCTTGTCGGGCAGAGGCTGAACTGAAGGAAGGCCTTCTGTCTGTGGCACCGAACCTATTTTCTGAGAAGAAAAGGGAGTTAGGAGAGGGGGCAGCAGGGAAGCAGGGAGCTGAACACACCTCCACAGCTCGGCCACCTGCCACCCTCACCTAGTTTCACAAAGGGCAGAGTCGCCTGCCTGAGAGGTTATCAGGGAGCCTTGAAGGCTCACCTGTGGCGCCCCTCCTCCTGCTCTGTCCCCAGTCGTTTGGGGATCAGAGCACCTCAGTTTGAGTCTCAGCTCTGCCTCTTCCTTACTTTGTACTTGAGAATACATGTCTCCCAGAGCCTTGTGTCTTCGCATGTTATTTGCGATCCACGCTGGCCACGTCGTGGGTTTGCTGTGGAAGCAATGAAGTCCACAGACACATATTCCTTCTCCCTGAGAAGTACAATCCTTTGTAGTAATCACACTAAGAATAATGAGTGATTATGACAGCTAACACGTAGCTGCTTCTAGGTGCACACATTACCCTTAAACACCTGATGCATATGATCTAATCCTCATGATAATCTTAAAACATGGGCTGAGAAGCTGTTACTATTTCTTCATGTCGCAGATGAAGAAATTGAAGGCAACAAGAAGCTAAGTAACTTGCTTAAAAGTCATACACAGTAGAGAGAGGATGTGATCCCAGGAATCTGGTTTCTAGTCTGTGCACGGTGCTGTCTGCTGTTTTGTAAGCCATAAAGTTCAGTGCTACATGAGGGGTGACACAGCCACAGTGTCTTCACTCATTCTCATCTATTCTTGACACAGACAAACATCTTCCTGCTATCACACACACACACACACACACAGTGTTGCACTTCCTGGATCAACTTGTCCCGCCAACTCGTCCACACACATACAAGCATTTTCCACTCAAGCACACGCAATGCAGAGACACCCTGTGCTCCACTCCAGGGTCAAGGAGAAGGGAGCTGAGCTCCCTGCCCAGAGGCCACAAGAGAAAGTCCAGCCAAATGTCAGACAGGCACAGAGCTGGGAGATGAGCTGCAGAGAACTCGAGGGGCTGCCTTCCTGACACAGAGACGCCCTTTCTCCTGAGAAGGGCAGGAGCTCTCAATCACCAAGCGGCCCCAGGACAGAAGGGCATGGGGAGCGGGTGACTCGCAAAGCAAGCCACTGTGAGTGGAGGGCCCCACTCGTGACACATCTCTCATGTGCCATTTCGTTTAGCCTCATGTCAGTCCTGCAACATCTGGATGCTCCTCCCATATGCCAAGGAGAAAGCAGAGGCTCAGAGAGGTGACGCCACTTGCTCAGGACCCCCAGTTGGCAGATGGCACAAGGAGGATTCTAGTTCAGGAGTCCTCTGACCCTGCCCCTCTCTCCATCTCAGTCTGTCCATCTGAGACCAGGAAGCAGCAGAGACTGCTCCCCACCCCACTACCACCAACAGAGACTTCTCTTTTCTGCTTGTTCTTCCCTCATCTGTCCATCTACCTCTGGCCTTCTCTCCCAATGTCCTTCTCTCCACCTGGTCTGAGTTAGAGGCCTCCTGACCTAGAAACTTCCCCTGATGAACTCTCTAATTAGACACCTTCCCGGTCCATCAGGAATCCTCAGAGAAATCACATGGCAGGAACATCATAGGGTATGTGGGAACCACCTTGTTTGCACAAGAGCCCTGACCCCAAAGCTTGAGCTTCCTGCTCCCCTCTGCTAATCCCAGCTCCTGAGGGGAGATGAAGCAGCCGCCTTTAGCACCTCTAAGAAACAGACCCATCAGAGCTGAGTGACAAAGGTATACAGACGTTGGTATGAAAAACGGACTTGATGTTGGAATAAGAATTGGGGAAGGCTTCTGAGGAATTAAAAGCTATAATTTCATTGAAGGTATCTCACAGGTAGCCTCAGTTTTTTTTTTTAAGCTTTTATTTTACTTTTAACTTTTACAGAGTTTTGTTGTTTACAGATATGTATATTAACCTCAGTTTTAATATGTCATCTTATGGGGAGCTTCTGATCACATGCCAGCTTCCACCATGAAAACCCTCCTTGGTCCCATTGAATCAATAAAAATTGCTCTCTTCCTTCAGATCCAACCTTGTCATTTCTGTCCTGACTCTAATTTCAGGCAACCAATGGATCCATTCTATTGTTTCTGTCCTAAGACAGCCCTAACAGAGACCTGGAGACGGCCATCCCTTCTCTCCCACAGAGATATTTTAAGGGAACTTCTGTGCAGTCCATTGGGTAGGACTCTGCACTTCCACAGCAGGGGGTTCATCCTTGGTTGGGGAACCAAGATCCCACATGCTATGTGGCATGGCCAAAAAACAAGTGTCTTTAAATTTGTGTGCAATATCTGCTGAGGCCCCTCCATCAGTTTCAGATTCTTAGTCCTCCATTGGTCCCCTCTTCCCCATTTCTGAGAATTTATGCAGAGGCGGACAGGATGGTAACCACTCTCAGGATGCCCCATTACTGAGCTGGAGGAGAGAGGTTAGGGGACAAAAGGCAGCTGGTCCTTAGGATCAGAGGTCCCACATCACCCTCTGAATTGCTTACCCCATTTGGGCAAGAGCAAGGCCATTCACTCCAGTATTCTTGCTTGGAGAATCCCATGGACAGAGGAGCCCTGGGGACTACAGTCCAAGGGGCTGCAAAGGGTCAGACATGAATGAAGTGACTTAGCCCACACCAGACAATCAGAGACTGTGGGAATATGAAGTATCAAATGAAGATGACAGAGAGGAAGTGTTGGAGGAAATGGTGGGCAGGGGTCCACGGCTCAGGGAGCATTTCCCAGGATACACCATTCTTCTAGGTCTTCTAGGTCTTTATAAGGCCTTCTGAGTGCACGGGATTATGGGATCACTTGTTGAAATTCCACCGGTTACCCATTGAAAAGAGGTCCCAGTTTGCCAAAGTGGGGCCGGTTTAACAGTGTTGTGACGTTACTGCCTTGGGGATGATGGAAGCTTGAGAAACCTTTGTACAACAAAACCTAAATTTTCACTACAGATGAGATAATTGAGGCCTAGAGAGTTCAAGCAGCAGAGTTTTTTTTTTTTTTTTTTTTTCCATAAAAAAAAAGCAAACAAACAAGAGACTACTACAGAGCTGGTTCAGTCCTCAATACTTTGAATTCTTGGCCAAACTTCTCAACGTCCCTGAGTTTCACTTGGTTACATAACAAATAAGGGTAAGGTTTATACCTGTCAGTGTCTCCAACCACAGATCACCTGCAAGACGACTCGTGTCCTAGCTGAATGAGTTGTGTTTATTACACGCCCTGGGCAACCACATGGCTTCTCCTTGAGAGAATTTTAGAAAGAACTACCAAGATGTGGACTTATGTTAGGTTATTTTGGGGAGAGATTAGGAAGCTGGCTTTGCTCTGGATGTTGATAGGAAGTGGGGCATTCTCTGGATATGTCAATGTTAACTCTAAGAAGGGAAGACTAGATAGAGGTTGGAGCTGTACTTGGTCAAGAAGTAGCAGTCACTCAAGATAGGGGATGCTGGTCATTTTGGTGGTTGGTGTAATTTAACTCATTTGGTCTCTGCACAAACATGATTACAGAGTGTCTTACTTGGGTCTTATTCCATCTGGTGCTAGTGGTAAAGAACCTGCATGCCAATGTAGCAGACATGAGACATGGCTTTGATCCCTGGGCTGGGCAGATTTCCTGGAGACGGGCATGGCCACCCACTCCAGTATTCTTGCCTGGAGAATCCCACGGACAGAGGAGCCTGGTGAGCTACAGTCCATGGGACCACAAAGATTTGGACCAGCCTGAAGCAACTTAGCACGCATCATGGACACAGAAAGGCCTTGTCTGATATTGAAGCTTTGAGAAACATTTACATTGAACAGGAGAGCATAAGGCCCACTGGGTTGCTTGGTGAGGTCTCCAAACTCAGAGGTTCGGTGTTTCTCTGTCTCTGTCAACCTGTACATTTGTGGTGAGAATTGAAAAGATCTTTGTTATATGCTTTGTAGAAGTATTGACAAGAGTTAACCTTTAATGAGTGTCAGATCTGATAACTGTAAGAGTAATACTACAGAACAGGTTATTTATTATTAATGATTGTTAATGTATAGCAATGTAACAGGAAAATGATTTGGTAGTAAGGAAAAGAGACTGGCTTCAGTAACTCACTGGGTTGCTCTGTGATCTTCTGCAAGTCACCTCATCTCTCCGAGCCAAGATTCTTTGTAAAAGAGGATGATGGTATCAGCGTTCAGGAATTCTCAGGTCTGGGTTCCATTGAGGACCATATTGATGCTGCTGCCAAAGTTCCTCAAACACCACTGCTGCTGCTGAGTCACTTCAGTTGTGTCTGACTCTGTGTGTCCGTGTGGGCTGCATTCCTCTGTCCATGGAACTCTCTAGGCAAGCACACTGGAGTGGGTTGCCATGTCTTCCTCCAGGGTGATCTTCCCAAACCAGCGACGGAACCAGGGTCTCCTGCATTGCAGGCTGATTCCTCACCACTGAGACATCCATTATTGCTTCAGGCCTCCTGAAATGCTTAGGATTTACTGTTTTCTGTAAGTCATGAGATAAGTCAAGGATGGGATCCTAGATAGTGTCTGGATGGGACTGGACTTCAAACTATGCCATCAGGTGACGAGAAAGTTAGAACTACCAACCCCCAGTCCCTCTGGCAAGAGGAGAGGGGATCAACGCTGAGTTCCAACACCAACGATTTAATGGCCAAAGGTTGAACCAACTTGCCTACCTTCAACCCTCAATTAAAACCCAAAACATTGGGTTCTGAGATCTTCAAGGGAGCTGAACATGCAAAGGAATTTTAAGGTGGGGAGAGTCCTGAGAGACCTTAGAGCCTCAGGACTCTTAGTTTCCCATTTGCCCTATTCTGCTCCATTAGGCTGTCCTTGAGTAAAAGGATTTTTTGTATTTTGTGAATGGTTCGAATGAGTTATTGAGCATGGAATGTGGGTCATGGAACTTAATAGCCAGTTGATCACACCTGTGAGAGACCCCTGGACCTATGACCAGCACTTGAAGTGTGGGCATCCTTAGGAATGAATCCCTCACCCTGTGGGGTCTGGTCACCTCTGTGGATTTAGTGTGAGAAGTGAATCGACTGCTGGATGCCCAGTGGGTGGTGAGGAGTCTGTTTCTGTTGGTAGAGACCTCACATGTTTGGTATAGGGACAAAACTCAGACTCACTTCTCTTTTTTTTCTTCCTTTTTGTCACTTCTTTTGGTCTTTCATTTATTTCCATCTTTGTTCTTCGGCCTGTGTGGGCCTCCCATCACAGCAGCCTCTCCTGTTGCAGAGCACTGGCTCTGGGTGCATGCACTCCAGAGCTCCAGCTCAGTAGTTGGACACATCGGTCCAGTTGCTCTGCGACACGTGACATCTTCCCAGGCCAGTGATTGAACCGGTGCCCCTTGCACTGCAAGGTGGTATCCTTACCCACAGGACCACCAGGGAAATCCCTCACTTCTCTTTATCACTTGTGTCTGGGGTGAGATTGGGGCACAGGGGGCAACTGTATTAGGAACAGGGCACCTGGTACTCCTCACCAGTCCTTTTCATTTTCATAACTGCTGGTGGCATTGGGTAGTTTGTTAAATGCACTATGACAGTTTACTGTCTTGTTCCGATCCTACCACCATGTTGTGTGCCCTAGGGCAGGTCGTCTGGAGTTCTTCACCTGAACAGGGGAACCAGGTTACGTGAGGTTTTGAAGGTCTGTGTTCAGTCCCTAAGTTATCTCTGACTCTTTGCAGCCCCTGTGGAGCCTGTCAGGCGCCCCTGTCTGTGGACTTCCCAGGCAAGAATACTGCAGTGGGTTGCCATTTCCTTCTTCTCTGAAAGGATTCGCAGTCATGAATATAAAGAGTTACACATTGTCCGTGATGTCCATTTTTTTTGCCATAATGTTTTAGTCTGAAAGACTTGTCTACCTACATTTGCTCACCATCTCCACCCAAAGAAATTTTAGTGTCAAATAATGACCATTTCTCTGTTGTGAATTTCAGCAGAAAGTTGAGAGACAGCCAAACTTCAGGCCTCCAGAGGCAACTGCAGGCAGAGCAGGCAATGCAGTGCTCCCTTGAGTTTTCTCGTGAGGCCAAGCTTGCTTTTGCCAGGCTGGTACACTATTAGTCAAGACTCAAAGTCCATCTTCTTGTCTCCTAACCAGACTAGTTTTTAAAAATTTCTCTGTCGAGATACAGTATGTTAAAGGAGACTCATACTTATATAGACAGGCCTCATCCTCCAACAGGTTGACAAGAGTTTTATTATATCCAGTCTCTTCCATGACCGTGCACCTGGCACGGGTATGAAAGAAGACATTCATTCCCTCGACAAATACACATCAAATACTTTTCTAAAAGGCATATTTCTTGGTATAGGGAGATAGCTGTAAACAACATATAGTGAAAACATGACATCTACAATAGTGATGGTTAAAAAGTGGGAAATCCTTTGTCAGGTGGCGAAGAGTCTTTAGGAGAAAGAGAGTGATAGGGGTACAAGAGGTTGTGGAGGGTCAGGGGAACCCTGTGTGTAAAGGAGACATTGTTCAGAGACTGCCCAAACCATGCCTGGTGTTTTGAGCAGCAGGCAGGGCCAGAGTGGCTGGAGCTGAGTGGGTGGAGGGGAGGGGAGAGGGAGGGATGAGGCCGAGAGGCCATGGAGGCAGGTCGTGAGGAGCCTTGTAGGACTTTATAGTTAGCAGACTGAGTCTGGGAGAGCTGGGAGGTCCTGAGGGACTGATCAAGGGAACATGGACTAGGACTCAAGTTGAGACAGGACCTCTGAGGTGGCGGTGAGGAGAGTGACCTCCAGGGGCCAAAGGGCAGAGACGGAGCCGAGTGAGCAGGCTTCTGCAGTGGTCCAGGTGCGCCAGGCTGGAGTGTGTATCTGAGTTGAGCTCAGTTCTCTTGAATAACATGAAGGGCTTTCTCTCTTGAGCTTTCTGTAGTGGCTTCATCACACCTCATGATTCATTATGTATTTAGCCATTTGTGATTGATTCAACCTCCAACCCCTCTCCCCCCATGAGGCATGGGGACAGGGAGAGAGGGAAGGTGGGAAAGAACAATATGACCACCTAATCAGGTGGTACAGTGGTAAAGAGTCCTCCTGCCATTGCAAGAGACACGGGCTCGACCCTGGGCCAGGAAGATTCCCTGGAATAGCCAATGGAGACCCACTCCAGTATTCTCCTCTGGAAAATCCCATGGACAGAGGAGATTGATGGACTACAGCACACGGGGTCGTGAAGAGTTGGACAGGACTGAGCGACGGGACACACACAGTCTGGTGTGGGTTACCCAGGCAACAAATCCCCATTCTTGGCTTAGCTTGAGGCTTTCCTAGCCACCTTCTTCCTGTGATAAAAGACTCTCATTGCTCTCAGCTCCCAGGAAAAGTCCAAGTGCGTCAGGAGCTCTGTGCTGTGAATGGGATGAAGACCAAACAAATGCTTCTTTCCAAAGTCACAATATCAATATTTCCTGAATGTCCAATATTCCAGTGCCTTTGATGGAACCAAAGTGATCACACTGGTGTGTTGTCCTTCCTGCCTTTCTCCATCATAGCATGATGCCTTTACAGTTTTTGCATTGATGGAAAGTTTCAACCATGCACATATGTACAGAAAATAGCATTATAAACCCAGGGACATTTGTCCAGCTGCAGTCATGATCAACATATGGTGAATATCCTTCAAACGTATACTCTTTTTAGATGTATTTTGATGCTGATCAGTGGCATCGTGCCAATTCACTCTAAATATTCAGTAACACTATGGAACTATTTACAATATCATCCTATTGTTGTCTAAAATTTTTCTTTTTCAGAGGGAAGAACTGAGAATAGAAGCAGAGATATGGTCTGGAGCCCCACAGGCTAGGATTTTCATTGAGAATGCAATGCCTCTAATGTTCTCGCCATGTTATTTGTCTGAAGACGCCTGCAGAAGATTTGCAAGTAGAGACCTCAGTCACTCATGAGCAGAGAGTGGGGAGGTGAAGGGAAGCTGAGTCCCTGAAGGGGCTTCTGGTCTGGGGGCCTCTAATCTGGAACAGAGTGAGGAAGACATTGGGAGAGAAAGACAGATAGACGAGAGAGGAGGGGAAGGAAAGAGGAGTCTCTGTTGTTTGGGGAGGTCTCTGCTGCTCCTGGTCTCAGATGGACAGACTAGGTGGACAGAGGGGCAGGGCAAGAGGGCTCGTGAACTGGAATCCTCCTTGTGCCATCTGCCGACTGGGGGTCCTGAGCAAGAGGTGTCACCTCTCTGAGCGTCTGCTTTCTCCTTGAGACAGTGGGAGGAGAATCCAGATACTGCGGGACTGCATGAGGCTAAATGAAATGGCACATGAGAGATGTGTCACGAGAGGAACCCTCTCCTCACAGTGACTTGTTCTGTGAGTCACCCACTTTCAATGCCCTCCTTTCTTGAGGCAGCTTGGTGATTGAGAACTCCTGCCCTTCTCAGGGGAAAGGGCATTCTCTGTGTCAGGCAGGCAGCCCCTCATGTCTCCTGCAGCTCGTCGCCCAGCTCTGTGCCTGCTTGACATTTGGCTGGACCTGCTCCTGGGGCCTCTGGGCATGGAGCTCAGTTCCCTTCTCCTTGACCCTGGAGTGGAGGACACTGTGTGAGGGTGTATGTGTGTGTGTGTGTCTGTGTGTGTGTTAACGGAAGAATGTTTGTCCAGGTTTTAATGAGTTCCTCATGGTGGACTTGTGGTGAGTGATTGTAACTAGGTGTGATTATGCGGGAACGAGTGAAGGGATTGTGGGTGTGTAACCCTTCAAGTGTGCACTATAGTTTATAGGTAACAGTGTAGCAGAGGGCATGTGCCTGGACTCTGAAGCCAGATTCCTGCCTGGACAAGTGCCTGGTAAAGGGAAGTGTCCATCCAGTGGAGAAGTTGTGGCAACGGTTGCAGGAAGGTGTTGCGTGTCACAACTGTCTTCTGAGGGAGGTGGTGGGGAAGCACATTGAAGTCCAGATGAGACCTGCACCAGGCTGAAGTGAAAGGCCGGAGCTAACACGCTGCTGGTCACTTATCTGTCCTTTGATCTGCTCTCTTCTGCTCACTGACCATCTGTCTCGTCCATCCTCTGCTCTAGGTGTTGGGATACTCCCTGAGAGACCACACTGGACAAAATTCCACCTGTCTGATGACTATCTATATTTACAAGAGACCCAAAGGCATAGCCGAGTCTGAGAGCTGCTGAAATTGGACATTAGGCTCCTGCAGAGAGAAGCGGGAGGCATGGCTAGAAGGGAGATTAGGCAATAAACATGAAGGACCCAGCTCCTCCCTTACCTCACTCCCTTCCTAATCATCTGATCCACACCTCAGCCAGGATATCAAGAGCTCAGGCCATTCCCTGAATCCTTGAAGAGCCCTCCTGCTAGGCCACGGAAATGAGCCAGCTGTGCCTCTCCCCAGTCCTTCTCTTTCTCCTGGGTATCCTGGTGGCTGGCATCTGAATGTGTAATTCAATAGCCAGGACCAAGGTAAGCGTGTCCTCCCCTCTCCTCGACAGGCTCTGGGGAAATGAGTCCATGGAAGGGGCTGGGAATCAAGGGTGGGGGGGGGTGCTGCCAAGCCTCTCTGGATTCCTCTTAGGAAATTGGGCAGTTTACCTCCATGAGCATTTCATGGCTCTCTTTCCGGGGAAAAGAATCTATAACCAACCTAAAGCACCAGATGAGGCACCACACCCCTGGAACTCTATTCCTGATCAGTGCAGTGTCTCTGATCCTCACTACAGGGTAATAAAAAGATCCATATTTGATCCTGGTCCTGGTCCATGACCCAGGCCTCCTGAACCTCTTGGAATTCACTGTGTTTCGTAGGTCATGGGAGTCCACCCAAGGTACTGTCAGAACTGCACATGTCTCCAGAACAAGGCAGGCAGGCCTTTAAAGCTTAGAATTTTCAACCCCATCCATACCAGCACCTTTGGGTATAAGAGAGGGACCAGAGACTGAGAGCAATCCCCATGGGCCAGTGATTCAATCACTATGCTTTTTATTGAAACCTAAATAAAAATTCATAAATATTCGTGTTTAGAGAGCTTTCAGGGTGACAGACACAAGGAGGTGATGTGAGGTGCCGTGTTCATCACGCACTGCAGCTCTGTCCACCTCCACTCCCCATGGCCCTACACATTCCCTTTGGTCACTGTCCCTGAATTGATTCTGTTATAACAGCATGGGTACAGGAAGTGAGCTGTTTCCTGCATTCAGTCTCTGGCTCTATAAAGCTATTGAACATGGAAGTGGGGTCTTGGAACCTCTGATTTTTGCCAGTCAGAGCATGAATTGTTGGGGATCACATGGCTGGCATCTGAACTGAGGATAGTCTTGAGCCCTCGACCTACAGGATCTATACTAACTGCACTGTCAGAAGTACAGTGACTGTGGGATGCCAAGTAGGTGTTTGGGGAATCGGTTGGCATTGGTAGAGACATCACATGCTTGGTGTCAGGATAAACCCAGATCACTCTCCCCTGTGATTTGGAGGTTGACGTGAGGCTTGGAGACATGGAAGTAATGAAAGTTGAACACTGTGTCCAGGAACTCTACAAGTAATCTCTTTTCAGAATTCCTGGCCGAATCAGGTAGTGTATCAAAGGGGTTGTGACGTGACAGTATCTTGTGTATGCTTGTGTCCTGGGGCAAGTCATCTGCAGTTTCCTCATCTGAACAGGGCAAGCATGTTCCATGGCTTCTTGGAAAAGATTGACTGGCATTAATGGAAAGAGTTTGATGAGGTTTCATGGCCAGTTTTGTCCATTTTCTAGTAAGATGTCTTCATTTAAAAAATATGTCTACGGACCTTCCTTGGGCAGGAAGAATATCTAGGTGTCATATATTGCTCCTCCTCCATTAAAACCTTATTCAGGAAGTCCTGGGACCAAAGGAACAGAGTAGCTTCAGGGTAAGCAAGAAGCACAGCTATCGTGTTGTTGGCTCGTGGGGCCACTGAAGTCCCGGGAAGACCGTGCAGGGCTGGGCTGTGAGTATTTGTGAAACAGTTCAGACTCCTCCCAGTGCTTTTCTCCTCTTCCCTCCTCAGCAGAACCTGCCCATTTCCTTTCCTTCCTGGGTCTACGTGTCTTAGTTCAGTCTCATCTGGTGGGCTCTCATCACCATGAGAACATGTGCTCCCTTTATCCTGAGCACTCAGCTCAGCTCCTGGCACCAAGCAGACAGTTCATGATTATTTCGGGAAAAGGAAGGAAGGACGGTGAGAACATATTCCTCATGACCTGAGTAACTATAGAGCCCGAGGTTTGACAACAGGACTTTTGTTTTAACTCCTATCATCCCTGCATCCTCACCTTCACCCTCCTCCCCACCATCACTGGCCTCTTTGTGGGTGGACTCCAAGGTGGAATTTCAGCATCCAGTTCCCAGCATCAGTAATGAGAGATGAGGTTGGGCTAAAGAAGCCCCTTCATTCAGAATTAAACTGAGTGGAGCCTGTTGTTGGCAACTGCAAATGTTAACCAATAGGGTCCCGGAAATGGTGGTCCTTCCCCCTGTTCCACAAAGCACAGGGCACCTCCTCCTTCCTCGTTCACAGAGCGTGTCCTACCAGGTACAGGGAGAGAGCCACTCATCTGCCTTTCCATAGCCACCCCAGGCTACACAAACACCTGGGAGGCAGACACCTCAATACAGAAGCTTTTATTCCTTGTTTCTAAGTTCAGTCAACTTTGAAGGCAGGTTGTTCTCCTGGACTCTCAGAAGGAGAAAGGCCACTTTTCTCCTTCGGTCCACTTTTCTAAGGAAGCCAATTGCCTGAGGTCACATGTGGGGAGAGGGCTTCTTACTCTAGTTAAAGAAGGACAGCTGCCCTTTGTGGGGTCCCAGGCTCTGTGTTAGCATTTTGCCTGTATTATTCTGTTTACCATTCTAAGAATCCTTCAAAGGAGGAAATAGAATTATGGGGTTGGCTCTTAGCTGCTGTTTTTGCTCTCAGAGCAGGTCCGCATTCCCCCAAGTAGAGGGACTCTGATGATGTTTTCTTGCTCCTGCCTCTGGGAGGATGGAGGTTGGAGGCACTTTCAGAGAACAGAGAGTATCTGTTTCACTACAGACGAAGTAAGTGAGGCATGGGGACCAAGAAAGCACAGTAAGAGACAAGAAACAGGTGGTACTGGGGCTGTTACTTCCTTGTAGACTCGGACACATTTCTCAACACACCTGAGCTTTCCATTCTTCCGATATAAAATAAGGATAATGCTTGTACTTGCTAGTGTTTCTGACCAGACACTAGCAGAAAGAATCCGGTTTCTAGTTGAACTCTGCTCTGCTCAGTCGCTCAGGTGTGTCTGATTCTTTGCGGCCCCATGTAACGGGATAGGCTCTTCTGTCCATGCAACTTTTTGGGCAAGCATGCTGGACAGAGTGGCCATTTCCTTCCCAGAAGCAACAGTCACTCAAGACAGGGGGATGCCTGGTTGTTTGGGTTGTTGCTGTAATTTAGTTTGTTTTGTCTGTGTTCAAACATGATTGCAGACATCTTATTTTTGTCTTGATCGCTCATGGAGGCATATTGGCCTTGTCTGATATTGAGGTTCTGTGAAATATTACTGTGGAATCACGTCAGCTCTTGGAACTTAAAGCTTGCTTTTTGCTTTATCTACCAATCCCATCTGTTGTGATCCGAAGAAAAAGATATTATATTTTTCAAATACTGTGTACAAGTATTGCCAGAGTAACCTTTACCAGTATCAGGTCTGATAGCAGTGACAGTAATACTAAGAGTATATAGTGAATTCCATTTTTACTAAAATTATTCATTCCTAACAGTGTAATTGCATAATGATGTCCTCACATTGTCATTTCAGGGTGGAAACTGTCAACCACACACATATGCACAGAAACTAATATCACAGACCCATGGACCATTGTCCAACTCCAATCCTTATCAACATATGGAGACTAGTCTTAAAATGTATCCTCCTATTTGGTGTATTCTGTTGCCAATCAATGGTATCATGCCAAGCCATCTATCAGCATAAGGTAATGATATGGAATTATTTACAACATTACCCTGTCATTGTCATCCTAACCACATTAATAATAATGTTCTGGAAAGTAGAGTGTCAAATGGCCTTTTCTCATTTCACAGCTATATCACTCTCTATTGTAAGCAAAATGGTGATTTCCGTTTTTCATCTTGTAGACAAAACTGTGGAGACCATCCTCCTGTCTGACCCTCCCATGCCTACAGCCCTGTGGGGTAACATCTGCCTCGGCCTCCATACAGGGATTCAAACAGGGCCAGAAAAATCATGGACTTCTTCATTGCCAAGTCCAGGTTCTGGGAGACCTTTGTACATGGCGGCTGCCATGTTACAAACAACAGCTTCCAGATGAGGGAGGACTACAGGAGGGTGTGTTAGTGCTCTCGCATCCTGGGGAAAGACAGGCGGCAGGGCAGGGTGGGAAGGGAAGGTCTGGGAAAGAGATGGGGCTCAGGGGACCACACACCCCTCACAATTCCCCAGTGACCTTTTCCCTGATGCCGCAAGAGAAGTGGCTGCAGTGTCCATGTACAAGGCAGGTCCCCCATGTGCCAGTAAGGCAAGAGGTCACTTCTAGAAGCCAGTCATTATGATTGGAGCTTGCTTCCATGCTCTCATTTTCAGATGGAAACATTGACTCAGTCACTCTGCAGAACAGGGCACAGTGCAACGGAGTGCCCCACCTAGGCCTGGAAAACTCCCTTGCTGTTTGTTGGTCACCTCAGTCCTGGGAGGACTGCGGCTCCACATTTCTGGCATGGTCTAGGACCTGTTAGGGTGTTCAGTGTTCAGCTCTGGGACTTCAGAGATGTCAGTCTGCAAGTTCCTTTCCTTTTGCAGAGGACCTGTGAACTGTGCTTTCCCAGGATGTTGAAGTATGAGGAGGACCCACCAAGGCTAGCTGTGGCTGATTCTGAAAAAGCTCAGCCTCCTTTTCCTTCTTCTGAACCCTACCCTTCTTAGCAGAAAACTGCCTCTTTCCTTCCCACCCGGGAGCTACTTGCTTGACTTTTGTCTCATCCAGCTGGCTGTAAGCACTGTGAGAGCAAGACTTCCCTTTATCCCTAGAACTTTGCACAGCTCTTGGCACAATGTGCATAGTCCATACATACTGGAGGAAGGAAGGGAAGAAGGAGAAAAGTTCCTCAGGACTGGGGAGACTGGAGATCCTGGGATTGAATCAAGGATTCTTGTCCAGATCTTCTTCCTTACCTCATCCTCACCTTCATCGCGCACCCCACTGTGGCCTCCAAAGCCTTCTTGAGCCTGGGCTGCCTGGACACAGTCCCTCCTCTTGCAGCCGGGATGGTTGGGACCCGCCTCCTTTCCTTGATAAATATGATTTGAGAGACACAAATTCACATCCAATATCATCTGACACATCATCTATGTTCATATTAGTTTGGCCTGGATGGTGTTTGTGCATGAGTAGCATCCTAATAATTGGTGGCATATGACTAACAGATTTTTGGCGTGTGTCTCACTGTTTTTTGGTCTTTTTTTTTAAATTAGTTTTTGATTTGTTTATTTTCTTCCATCTTTATTCCTTGGCCTGTGTGGTCCTACCACTGCAGTGGCATCTCTCATTGCAAAGTGCCAGCTCTGGGCACGTGTGCTCCAGAGCACTGGCTCTAATTGGACACACCGGTCCTGCTGCTGTGTGGCACGTGGGATCTTCCTGGGCCAGGGATCGAACCGGTGCCCCTTGCACTACAAGGTGGACTCTTAACCCACTGGACCACCAGGGAAGGCCTTCCTTCTCTTTCGTGACCTATTTTTCCTCCAGCAAGTCACTGTTCCTTGTGAATGTGTCAGTGCCTCAGTCATATCCAACTTCTGGCCATCCCATGGCCTGTGGCCCACCTATCTCCTCTGTCCATGAAATTCTCCAGACGAGAATACTGGAGTTGGTTGCCATTCCCTCTCCAGAGGATCTTCCAACCCAGGGACCAAACCCAGGTCTCCTGTGTTGCATGGAGATTCTTTACCATCTGAGCCACAGGGAAGCCTTAGCTTTAGTTCGCTTTCTTCATCTTTGAGATACGAACAATGAAACTTAATTCACAAGTTGTTAAATAATAAAGAGCTGGTTTTCCTGAACACTTTACTGTGAGTCCATAAAACGTGGGAC